>PVHP010010115.1:0-48546 GCA_004024765.1 Zapus hudsonius | reverse complement strand
TTTTTTTTTTTTTTTTTTTTTTTTCTTTGTTTCATTTTTACTTGCAAGGATAGAAAGAGCGAGAATGGGCACGCCGGGACCTCTGGGTACTGGGAAATCAAACCCAGACCATCAAGCTTTTCATACAAACACTGAAATACTGATCCTTCTCTCCAGCCCATTAAAAAAATTACTATTTCTTTTCAAGGAGAATGAGAGTGAATACAAATGAGAACACCAGGCTTCTTCCCACTACAAACGAAACTCCAGATGCATGCACCATGCTGTTGCAGTCAGCTTCTAGTTGTTGGAACAACCGTCCAACCAGACACAGCTTATGGGAGGAAGGGATTTATTTCAGGCTTACAGAGTCCAGGGGAACACCATGAATGGCAGAAGATGCTGGCTCCCTTTCATAGATCCAAGCAGAGAGACATTACCAACAGCCAGGACAACAACACATAAGCTGGAACAGCCAGAACTCAAATTGCTCTGCACATATCTGAAGATCTGGCCACAAACGAACCTTATGGCAGGACTCCAGGATTCACCCCCAGGGACATGCCCCCTCTAGCAGGGATCTGTCTGCTGGGATCTGAAGTTGCAAGCCTGCTCTCCTCCCCCACCCCCCCTCACTGAGGTAGGGTCTTGCTCTAGCCCAGACTGACCTGGAATTCACTATGTAGTCTCAGGGTGGCCTTGAACTCATGGTGATCCTCCTACCTCTGCCTCCTGAGTGCTGGGATTAAAGGCGTGCGCCACCACGCCCTGCTTCTGTCTTCATTCTTGTCTCCAACCGAGGCCTTCAAGAAATCTCTTAGACTTACAGTAGCGTTCCTAACTCCTTTCTTCGATACCATCCTCAAAATTATTCATCATTGCTGCTGTATTCTCTAGGATAGGAAAGTGGGACCAGATTGGTGGATCTAATCTAGTAGCCTCAGTTTCATATACAAAGGTCTCTCAAGAATAGGTAAGAGGGCTGAAGAGACGGCTTAGCGGTTAAAGCGTTTGCCTGCAATGAAGAAAGACCTGAGTTCAATTCCCCAGTGCCCATGTAAAGCCAGCTACACTAGAGGGCGCATATGTCTGGAGTTTGTTTACAGTGTGCCATTCTCTCTCTCTCTCTCTCTCTCTCTCTCTCTCTCTCTCTCATAAATAAATGAAATAAAAATATTAAAAAAAAAAGAATAGGTAAGAGATTTTCCTGTCAAGTCTTTTCAACAATTCACTTGAAAGGAGCCAAATGCCAGGCTTTGTCCCAAGCGTTAGATGGCAAAATAGACACACACACACACACACACACACACACATACACACACACGCGCGTGCGCGCAAAAACCTTACTTTTTAAGCTAAAATGTCCTAATTTTGTCTTTATATATTTTGATTTGATTTTTTTCCAGTTTTTAAATATTATTCATTTAATTTTTTAATATGCAAACAAAGAGAGAGAAAGATAGAAGAGAGATAGAGAATGGATATGCCATGAACTCCAGCTGCTTGACAGGAACTCCAGATACATGTGCCACTTTGTGCATCTGGCTTTAAGTGGGTACTGGGGAATTGAACCCAGGTTGTTAAGTTTTGCAGGAGAGTGCCTTAACTGCTGAGCCATCTCTCCAGCCCTTTTTATTTATTTAAAATATTTATTTATTTGCAAGCAGAGAGATAGAAGAGAGACAAGAGCTTTTATTTATTTTTTTGTTCAGTTTTGAGTACCCAGGGCCTTGTGTATTGAAGGCAAGTGCTCTATTGCTGAGCTACGTCACAAGACTTACGTAGTTTGAGATTCTTATTCTTACCTTGCATTCTCAGGAACAAGAATGTCTCAGCACCAGTTACAGCACTACCCAGCAGGAACTCTTGAAGTTCTTAGTTGCTTGCAGTATGTGAACCAGTTAAGCTGGTATATTTTCCAGTGTGCTGTCCTGTTTTCCCAGTCACAACTGGGTTCTTTGTCCTGGTGTCCTCTTTCCATCTCTGTCCCATGTTGAAATGGAACTGGGTCATCTTCTGGTGTTGCTGCTCTGTCCTTTGAAAGAAATGGAATCGAAAGGATCCCTTCTAATATTATCAATGGAATATTGATATTATTATGTCAATATATTAATGTATAATATTAATATGTTATAATATCAATAGAACAGTCAAGGCAGAATACAAAGCTAGTCCTAAAACAGCCATGGTTCTCACCTTTAATCCCAGCACTCAGGAAGCTGAAGAAGGAGGATTGCCATGAGTTAAGGCCAGCCTAGGCGATGGATTAAATCAGTTTAGGCTAAAGTGAAACCCTGCTTCAAAAAAGCAAAAAATACAGCCGGGCATGGTGGCGCACGCCTTTAACCCAGTACTCTGGAGGCAGAGGTAGGATTGCCGTGAGTTCAAGGCCACCCTGAGACTACAGACTCCAGGTCAGCCTGAGCTAGAGCAAGACCCTACCTGGAAAAAAAAAAGGGCAAAAAATAAGCCAAACATGAGGCACACCTTTGATCCCAGCACTTGGGAGGTAGGAAGATCACCCTGAGTTCGAGACCACCCTGAGACTACATAGTAAATTCCAAGTCAACTTGGGGCTAGAGTGAGACCTACCTCAAAAAACAACAAAAACAAATGACCAGATTCAATGTTGGTAACAACAACATGTGTAATTTACTTCTAGTGAAAGAGACCTGGGCTTGATTTCGATACAAATCAACAATCACCAAGTTATTATAGGCCTACGAAAGCTCAGCTCTGAGTGTCTGTATAGTGTTCAGAGTGCAGCAAACTTCAGTACTTCTCACTTGTTGACTAAAGGGTTAGACAGTGGGGAGAAAAATGCCTTTTTTGTTTTGTTTTATTTGTTTTTAGAGGTAGGGTCTTGTAGCCAAGGCTGACCTGAAATTCACTATGTAGTCTCTGGGTGGGCTTGAACTCAGGGATCCTGGGATTAAAGGTGTCCACCACCATCCAGCACAAAAATGCCAGTTTTTAAGAAAATATATTTTTTTAATATTTTATTTATTCATTTTCAAGCAGGGAAATACAGAGATAGAAAGGGGAGGAGAGAGCACCAGGGCTACCACCTTGTGGGTCTGGCATATGTGGGTACTGGGAAATTGAACCCAGTGCCTTAACCACTGAGCCATCTCTCCAGCCCTAGAAAATATTTTTATTTATTTGCTAGCAGAGAGAGATAGAAGTAATACAGACAGAATGGATGCACCAGGGCCTCTAGCCACTGCAAATGAACTCCACGTGCATGCACCACTTTGTACATCTGACTTTAAGTGGGTGCTGGGGAATCTAACACTGGTCTTTAGGCTTTGAAGGCAAGTGCCTTAACTGCTGAGCCATCTCTCCAGGCCCCCAAACTTTTTTCTTTCTTCCCCCCCCCCCTTTGGTTTTTTGAGGTAAATTCTTGCTCTAGCCCACGCTGACTTGGAGGCAAGTGCCTTAACCGCTGAGCCATCTCTCCAGCCCCCTGACTTGGAATTCACTATGTAGTCTTAGGGTGGCCTTGAATTCACAATGATCCTCCTACCTCTGCCTCCTGAGTGCTGGGATTAAAGGCGTGCCCCACCATGTCTGGCTCCAAACTTTTCTAAGGAAACATTTATTTTTTTTGCAATCAGACAATGAAATAGAGAGGGAATGGGGTCTCTTGCCACTGCAAAGGAACACTTTGTGCATCTGGCTTTACATGGGTACTGGGTAAGTGCCTTTATTCTCTGAGCCATCTCTCCAGCCCCTGTTTTTGTTTTGTTTTTTTTTTTTTTTTCAAGATAGGGTATCCCTCTAGCCCATGCTGACCTGGATCTCACTCTGTAATCCCAGGCGGGCCTCAAACTCACAGCAATCCTCCTACGTCAGCCTCTCAAGAGCATAGATTAAAGGCATAGGACACCAAACCCAGCTAAACATCAAACTTAAGTGGGAATGTCACAACTTGCTAGCTTGCTGTTTGTGCACACACAGTCACTCTGTGTGTATTTCCACCCTCTGTACCATATTTGTCCTTGTCCTGTTTTTTAAAAATATTTACTTTGTGGTTTTTTTATATTTTATTTACTTTATTTATTTGTTTATTTGAGATTGAAGAGAAAGGGAATGGGTGTACCAGCCCTCCAGCCACTGCAAATGAACTCCAGGTGCATGTGCTACTTTGTGCATTTGGCTTTACGTGGGTACTAGGGAATCAAACTGGGTTCCTTAAGGCTCTCCAGGCAAGTGCCTTAACTGCTGAGCCATCTCTCCAGCCCCATATGTGTTTTTTAAGGCAGATTCTCACTCTAGCCCAGGCTGGCTCTGAACTTGCTGCAACTCTTTTACCACCACACTGGTGCTGCTTGATTTTTTTCTAATATATCTTTATTATCCATATTTACAAACACTGAATGAGCAAATAATGTGTTGGTATCCCTAGTTCCCCGATTCCCCTCTTCCCTGTCCTCAATCAGCTGGGTATTTCCTCTGTGGGCTAACTGGGTCAGTCCATGGGGTAGGGGGTTATGGATAGCCTAGGAGTCAACCTGGTTCCACCCGCTTTTGTATGTCGTTAATGAGGGGGGCCATGTCTCTGGACATTCTCCTCCACCATGGCTCTTACAATCTTTCTACCCCCTCTTCCACTCAGTTCCCTGAGTCATAGTGGGTATTAATGCTGTTTTATTGTGGAGGTCTTAAGGGTGTTATTGTTTTTAAGCTGGTTTCATATGTTATCTTCTGAAGAAAGCCTCTCTTCTCTCCTCCCCTTCCCTCTCCTCCCCTACTCTCTTCTCCCCTCCCCTCCCCTCTGCTCCCCTACTCTCTTCTTCCCTCCCTTCCCCTCTCCTCTCCTCCTCTCTCTTCTCTTCCCTCCCCTCTCTTCCCCATCCTTCCCCTCTCCTCTCCCCTCCCTTCTTCTCTCCCTCCCCTCTTTTCCACATTAGTCTCACTCTAGCCCAGGCTGTTTCAGGCTGACCTCCTCCTACCTCAGCCTCCCAAGTGCTGGGTCGAAGGCATGCTTCACCATACCCAGCAGTTATTTTCTTTCTTATTTTTCTACCCACATTTTCCCTTCATTTCTAGAATGTTAAGGTAGCCCATTTTCCATTACAGTGACAAATTTCTTTGAATTTATTTTCCGAATATATCAAAAATACTCTGTGGGCAGAGCTGGAGAAACGGTTCAGCTTGCTTGCAAAGCCTGGTGGTCCAGGTTTGATTCTCTAGTACCCAAGTAAAGCAAGATGCACAAAGCAGCGCATGTGTCTGGAGTTTGTTTACAATGGTCCTCAGTCCTGGAGCACCGATATTCATTCATTCATTCTCTCTCTCTCTCTCTCTCTCTCTCTCTCTCTCTCTCTCTCTCTCTCTCTCTCTCTCTCCCTCCCTCCCTCCCTCCCTCTCTCTCTCTCCCTCCCTCCCTCCCTCCCTCCCTCCCTCGAAAAACCAAAAAAAAAAAAAGAAAAGAAAAATTAAAAAAAAGTTTTAAGGGAGGGAAAACTTAAAAACTGACCACAATTTTCTTTTCTTTCTTTTTTCTTTTTTTTCTTCTTTATTTGTATGGTGTGTGTGTTGGACACGCCAAGGTCTCTTGTTACTGCACATATATCACTTTCTGTGTCTGGCTTTATGTGGGTGCTAGGATATTCAACCTGGACCAGCAGACTTTGCAAGCAAGTGCCTTTAATCATTGAGCTATCTCCCCAGTCCCGATTATAATTTTTTTTATTATTGTTTTTTCGTTTTTCAAGGTAGGGGCTCGCACTAGCCCAGGCTGACCTAGAATTCACTATGTAGTCTCAGAGTGGCTTCAAACTCACTGCAATCCTTCTACCTCTGCCTCCCAAGTGCTAGGATTAAAGGTGTGCACCACCATGTCCATCTGATTGTAATTTCTTGAATACTAGTATATCTTTGAATAGTCTGAATGTGGGTATTCACAACTGACCATTTTCCCGTTTTCAGGACTATCCTGTTAAGTGTAATCTCACTGCTTAATGAGCCCAACACCTTCTCCCCAGCCAATGTGGATGCTTCAGTTATGTTCAGGAAATGGAGGGACAGTAAAGGAAAAGACAAAGAATATGCTGAAATCATTAGGTAAGGTACTTTTTATCTTCTATTTTATTACTTGAAGTCTCCATACAAGCCAAAATGCATTCTGGCACTAAGGATTTATAGAGTGTGAAGATTTCTGTCTGAACTTAATTAGCTTCACTATTGAAAGAGAACCCAGTAGAAGGCAGTACTGCAGCAGATCTGGTCTCCTAGGAACCAGAGCCTCCAGGTTCTTTTAAAAAGCTTGGGTTTTGCTCTGTAGCCCAGGCTGGCTTTGGGATTACAGGCCTGCACGGTCTTGCTTAGCTCCCAGGTTCTCCCTAAGAGAGGCGCGGGTTCTCCTTCCTGGCCATTTTAGGAGCATCTTTCTGGAGTCTCAGTACTCTGTGAAGTGCAAGAAGCACTTTCTCGTGGTATTTCATATTGCAGGTATGAAAGATAATGACTTGCAGTTAGCTTTCTTGTTGCTGGCAGAAAAAACCTGACCAAAAGCAAACTGATAGAAGGAAAGAGTTTATTTTGGCTTCCAGATTCTAGGGGAAGCTCCGTGATGGCAGGGAAAATGATGGCATGAGCAGAGAGGGTGGACATCGCCTCCTGGCCAACATCAGGTGGACAACAGCTGCAGGAGAGTATGCCAAACACTGGCAAGGGGGAAGCCCGCCCCCAACAATACGCTGTCTCCAGGGGCTCCAATTGCTAAGTGCCATCACCTGGGGGCCTAGCATTCAAATCACATACGTTTATGGGGGACCCCTGAATCAAACCACCACAGTGATCTTGCTTTCAAACTTTAGTGGATGAACCCCTGTGATTTACTGACAGTTTTTGCCACAATAGTAAGTATCTCCTAGATATTTCCATTATTTAGGACCTCTAATATAAGCTATAATGGAAACCTAGAATAAGAAAGAACCTTCAGAAGGCTTTCACAGCTACTCTGGCTGAGCCATTCATGTGAGCTCGCCCCCCCCCCCCAAACTTCTTATCTGTTTTGTTTGTTTTGCTATGCTTTGTTTTGTTTCTCAAGGTTGGGTCTCACTCTAGCTCAGGCTGGTCTGGAATTCACTATGTAGTCTCAGGGTGGCCTTGAACTCATGGTGATCCTCCTACTTCTGCCTCCTGAGTGCTGGGATTAAAGACGTGCTACCGCACCTGGCAACCTTTTGTATCTTGAATTTATCCATCTTCCTCGTGAGTATAGTGATGAGTGTCCCTGACTGTCATCCTTCTCCATCTGTGTGTCAGTGCAAATACAGATGTTACTATGTTTTACCTCCCAACCACTTTAGAAATGTGGTTTTCATAGTAGTACCAAGAATGCTGCAGAATTCAGTTCTTCTTAATATTTTATTCCTTAAAAGAGTGCTGCATCCCTGTATAGTTGGAGTTGATTCTGTACATAATAGACCAGTCACCATATTCAGTACAATTACAAATCTGGTGGCATGCTAAAAAAGAACTGTCCCAAAAAGTCATTGTGACTTGAAAATAGATCAGCTGGCCTTTTATGCCAAGGAGGATGACTTTTGGATAGAGTCTAGGCATCTGAAGGTTGTTTTGTTTTGTTTGAGGTAAGGAACAGGGGGACATAGTCTCACACTATAGCCCAGGCTGGCCTTGAACTTGCAGCGATCCTCCTTACTCTGCCTCTCAGGTGCTGGGATTGTAGGTGTATGTCTTCCAGGCCTCCCTTGTTTAGTTTTTATTTAGCCTCTTGGGTGAATACTGCATATGAAGGATTGATGGTATTTAGTATAAATCCTAGTGGACTGTAGGAGTTTAGACTACCAGGAGTGGACTGAGGATTAAAGGTTAAGAATGCTTCAAGAAATGGGATTGGTGTATTTTGGTTTTTCGAGGTGGCATCTCGCTGTGTACTCTGAGAGTGGCCTTAAACTCATGGCACTCCTCATAACTCTGCTGGGATTAAAGGCATGCCCCACCATACCTGTCTTTTTAAAAAATTATTTGCTTGCAAGCAGAGACGGATGGGGGGCTGGGTGTGCCAGGGCCTTTAGCCACTGCAAAAAAAAACTCCAGATGCATGCATCACGGTGCATCTGGCTTCACGTGAGTAGTGGGGAATTGAACCTGGGTCCTTAGGCTCTGCAGACAAGCTCTTTAATTGCTGAACCAGCTCTCTAAAATACTTTTATTCTCTGTTTCTCTCTCTCTTTCTCTCTGTATTTCTCTCTCTCTCTCTCTCTCTCTCTCTCTCTCTCTCTCTCTCTCTCTCTCTCTCTCTATCTCTATCTCTTATTTTGGTGGGGCAGGCTGCTGGGGACCTCACACTTTAATACCCAGCTCCCTTTATTCCTTAGATTTCTTTAAGACCTGCTTTTCTTGTTTTTTAATTTTTTAAACATTTATTATGTACCTACTGTGTATCATTTACTCATGTAGGTCATTATGGCAGACTTTTCTCCTGAGGAATAAATACTTATAAGCAAATGGCCATGTTCTACAGTTAGTGCAACTACAGAAGCTAAAACAAGACCCTAGGAAGGGATGTAGTACAGCAGAGTTCCGAGGAAAGATAGTATTTTATTTAAAAAAATTTCAAATAGGGAAGAAAAATACTTCTCAGTGGATAAAGAAGTAGGCCGTTAAAATACAAGTGCGCGGTGGATGGTTATCAAAGGCACCGTTAGTTTCCAGTCCTTGAATGTTGTCCTGACTGGGGAAGGAATAGAAATTAAATGACGAGTCACTAGGTCTTAAGGAATGTAGAAGTCATGGTAAAGAAAATGAGATGTTTTGCTGGGTGTGGTGGTGTACGTCTTTAATCCCAGCAGAGGTAGGAGGAGCGACGTAAATTCAAGGCCACCCTGAGACTACATAGTGAATTCCAGGTCAGCCTGGACTAGAGCGAGACCCTACCTTGAAAAAAAAAAAAAAGAGTTTTTTTTTTTAATTGGGGGGGTGTTCAAGGTAGGGTCTCACTCTAGCCCAGGCTGACCTGGAATTCACTATGTAGTCTCAGAATAGCCTCGAACTCACAGTGATCCTCCTACCTCTCATGAGTGCCTGGACTAAAGGCGTGCGCCACTACGCCCAGCTTCTTTTAACCTTTTTATTGACAGCTTTCATACCTGAATGTACTATAACTTGTGGGGGTTTTTTGTTGTTTGTTTGTTTGTTTTGAGGTAGGGTCTCACTCTCTCCTGGGTTGACCTGGAACTCACTCTGTAATCCTAAAATGACCTTGAACCCACAGGCCAGCTCTTGTGTCGTTTCTTAATAATTCAAGCACATTATTTATTCATTTATAAGAGGGTGAATGTCATACAGACAGCATGAGAGAAAGCAGAATTTGAACTATATTAAGGAAGACTTTAATGTTTTAATAAACATTAAATTCAATGTAATTCCACAGTATAGTTTGCAGTTCACTTTCGTGGTATGTTGTATAACTCGTGTCATTTATGGAACACACTAAGAAATTGGGGTGGACGCCCAGTAGCAAAATTCCTCCTGCTACCTGTTTCACTATGACAATGTGCTCTTTCCAGTTATAAATATTCAGATATAAACCAAGAGAATACTAACTCATGTTTTGAAAATGTCAATGAAGCTTATTTTCCTGTCCACAAATAAAGCTGAAAGTCATTCTCCTGTGTTTCTGAAACAAAGACAGAGTCAGTAGCTGTGACAAACACTGCTTGAGGAACCTGACTTATTTACTGTCTTGCTACTGAAGATGTGTGGTGGGCTCTGACTTGAAAGAGAAGGGGTGCTTGTACTTGTATGTGGTGGGAAGCTGCATACAAAGATGCCAGTTCTAAGGAAGAAAACTGGAATTAGATAAAGGAACCCACTTAGAAGTGATGAGGGGAGGACTGAGATGGTTTGAATCAAGAAAGAAATAGATGGAAGAGTGAAGCTACTTTATCAGGGAAAGGAGCTGACTAAGGTCACCATACTATTCAAAATATCCATTATTATGTAGGAGATTGTGTGTTTTTTTTAAATATTTTATTCATTTATTAGAGAGAGAGAGAGAGAGAAAGAAAGGATAAGCGCACCAGGGCCTCCAGGCAGTGTAATGAACTCCAGATGTATGTACCACCTTATACATTTGGCTTTATTTGGGCACTGGGGAATTGAACTCTGGTCCATCTGCCTGCCTCTTCAGCAATATCCTACTGGCGTGTGCCACCACAACCGGCCTGTGTTTTATTATTGACTTGTTGTTGTTGTTTCAAGGTAGCCCAGGCTGACCAGGAATTCACTATGTAGTCTCAGGGTGGCCTTGAACTCTTGGTAATCCTCCTACCTCTGCCTCCCGAGTGCTGGGATTAAAGGCGTGCACCACAACACCCTGTTCGCACTTGGTTTTTATTGACAATTTTTATGCATGGCAAATCTAAATTTATCATTATACGTCTCTATAACCAATTCATTTTTCTTCTCTCACCGATAAAGTATTAGTTAATAAAACCACACAAATTTTACGACAAAGCTCCCCACTACCCCACACACCTTTTTTTTATTGAGACAGAGCCTCACTGCATATGTAACCCAGGCTTGTCTTAAGTTCTTGGGCGCTGGGATTATAAACATGTGCCATCACATCTATAGAAAGACCATTTCTTTTTCTTTTTAAAATATTATTCACTTATTTGTAAGCAGAGAGAGATAGAAGAAAAACAGAGAGAATGGGCACACCAGGGCCTCTAGCTGCTGCCAACCAACTCCAGGTGCATGTGCCCCTTTGTGCATCTGGCTTCATGTGGGCTTATGCCTTGCAGCAAGTGCCTTAACTACTGAGCTATCTCTCCAGCTGACAGTCCCATTTCTTTACAACTTAATTACCTAGTATATGGAATCTCATCCGCATTGTCAATACTACCAGCTCATTTTAAGTCCATCCATCTCTGGATTCCTCCAGATCTTAAACGGGACCTTTCTTCCTTATAATCCTAAGGGTCAGCCCATCACCTCTAATGTCAAGGATCCAGGGGCTAAGGTGATGGCTGGTTCAGCAGTTAAAAGCGCTTGCTTGCAAAGCCTGATGGCCTGGGTTTGATTCCCCAGTGTCTTGTGTAACGTGGCACACGCCTCTGGAGTGTGTAGTGTGGCAAGAGGTTCCTAATACACTCATTATTACTTTCTCTCCTCTCTGTATTTGCTCTCAAAAATAAATAGAAATATTTTTAAATGTGATGGGAGTAGAAGGATGATTTGCAGTTGACTTTACATTGTGTCACCACTTAGGGCTAGTGGCATAGCACATGAGTTCTAGGGCCCACAACAACAGAAAGGGGTTAGGGCAAGTCTTCTTTAAATCGGTATTTTATCTGAGACTTGAGTGACAAGAGGGAATTTGGTAGGTCAGTGGAAGAATTGGAGTAGACCAGAAAGCCAACTAAGATGTATTTAACACATAGTGCTAGAGTGCTTACTGCAGCCTAGATTTGAACCCCAGTGCTGAGCAGGTATACTCCAAAACAAGCTGACCTGGCCTGGGTGTGTTGGTATTCGAGAAAGCAGTGGGTTCGTGTAGGATTTTACTCAATACAAATCAGGAGGGTTAGTAAATGAAGAGCTGTGAAACTGTAGAACGACATTGAGGTTGGTGGTGAACAGGACAAACAAGGGTTGAAAACCTTCGGTGTAGTACAAGTATCTGTCTGAAGTTTAACATGTATGTATGTATGTATGTATGTATGTATGTATGTATGTATGTATGTATGTATTTGAGATAGAGACAACACAGAGTGTGTGTGAATACAGATGTGCCAGGCCCTCCTTCCATTGCAGACTCCAGACTAATGTGCCACTTTGTACATCTGGCTTTATGTGGGCACTAGGGAATTGAACCCGGGCTGTCAAGTTTGAAAGCAGTGCCTGTAACTGCTGAGCTGTCTCTCCAGCCTCAGACATTTAGAAGACAGTGATGGCTGTTATAAATCTACCTTCAAAAGAGATTGGGCCTGGCAGCTCATCCCACCACTGGGAGGGTGGCTGAGGCAGGAGAATTAGAGAGCAGCCTCGACCAGAGTGAAGCCCTGTTTCAAAACAAAGCAGACCCACTATAAACTGATTTTGTGTTTTCTTCCCTTTAGGAAACAGGTTTCAGCCACTAAGGCTGAAGCAGAAAAAGATGGAGTGAAGGTCCCCACAACTCTGGCGGAATACTGCATCAAAACTAAAGTGCCTTCCAATGACAACAGCTCAGATTTACTTTATGACGACTTGTACGACGACGACATTGATGATGAGGATGAGGAGGAGGAAGATGCTGATTGCTACGACGATGATGATTCTGGGAATGAAGAGTCGTGACGTGTTCCTGCAGTGCCCCTGTACTGCCCTGCCGTCTCAGGCCAAAGGGAGGGGAGCGAGGAGGGACCTAGCAGTGGCCCCTCAGCAAAAACTCATTCACAGGGGCCAGGGGAGGCCAACAGCTCCTGCTGACTCCCCTGGTGGATCTGTCTGCTCCTTTTTACGGACCTTTAATGGAAAGTAACCGACCCTCCACAGAATGTCTGAATTCTTGCATTCTTTACCCTTCCATCACTGTATTGATTCTTTTTGAAAAAACAAAACAACAACAAAAAAAACAAAAAAGCAAAACAAGACAAAAAAACCACCACCACCCAAACTCCCACCTCACCTCATCTCTGCAGAATGTTCACAGCAAAACACCTTTGTCTGTTTTTAGATTCCTAAAGAATTAGTCTCCGACATTTAATGTGTTTAAAGCTGGGAACCCACTGGGAGTTCACAAGTGCTGCATATGCTAGCAAAAGAAAGTGGGGGGCGGGGAAACAACCCCACAAAACAAACTTCAAAAAAAAAAACAAAAAAACAAATTTGCCAAGGTTTAGCTGCTCATTTCCATTAGTGTGTGTGCATTCGCTCAGCCCTGCGGTGGTGAACTTGTTTCTGTCTCTTCCTAGGCTGGGTTAAGGTGGGCATCAGGAACTTTCTTGCTAAGCCTGATGAAATGTGCTTCTGCCTCCATGAAATTGTCCTAACATGGAGGCCTCAGCTACTCTGAGGAGAGAAATCAGATTTTGTTTTTGAAATCCATTGGGATCTAAAGCCTGAAATAAATATTCATACTTTACATAGAACTGAGCACTTGGTTGCTATTTATTTTAAAGGTAGGGTAATCCCCCCACAGTGAGTGGGGTGAATCTCGAGGGAGGAAGTGGAAGTTAGTGTGTGTGTGTGTGTGTGTGTGTGTGTGTGTGTGCGCGTGCGCGCGCGCGCGCGCGTGCATATTTTTAGTGATGACAAGTTTTTAAAAAGTCACACGTTTCAGTTGATCCTGTTGAGGGATAAAGAACTACTGGAGGCCACTGTTGGAAGAGGAGACATCTGTTATGTATTTCACCTGGCCTTCCCCTCAAAGGTATACTCACCATGAGTTTTGTGCTTAAGTAGCCACTTTAAATTACTCAGTATTAACCCCAGGCGCATGTGTTGAGATTTGGGTTTTCATTGAGCTGCTTATACAGATAGTGACAAATGTGGATGCGTGGCTTGGGTGACTGGTTCTTGCTTTCCTTTCAATGTACTCTGACTGTGGAGTGCAGGCCAGAACTGGGCCTGGGGCTTCCTTGGTCTGTCCACTCTCCGAGCACGTACTGTTCTATCAAAATTGAGATCTAGCAGCCTTCACCATCGAGGGACTTGCGAACTGAGGTGATGTGTATTTCTAGAGTGAGCAAGCTCAGTGGTCTTTGAGTGGGGAAAATGCTAGAATGTAAAACGAGATTTCAGAAGGAAAATACAGCGAGGACTGACTACAGTTCTGCTGTGGACCAGGCTCGGGTCGGCTCAGCTCAGCAGGGAGCAAAGGGCAGATTAGGGACAGGGCTGGGGTGGATCCTAGGCTGAGAATAGGTGGTCCTCACTTCCTTAGCTCCCTCCTTTCTGATCTCAGGGTTTTCACTCTCTGACTCTCCTGAAAGTGGACGATTTCTCAGCAGCCTTCTCTGGCCCTTGAAGTTTGGTTGATTAGAGGGGGATACTGTTGCTTGTGCTCATCTCCATAGGGCCAGGGCTGTTACATGTCCCTGTGAATCTAATGATTCCCTGAACCTGGGAAGACAGTAGCTGTGTGAACAGAAGTTCTAGAAGGAACTAGCTTCGCCCCTCTCCCTTCCTGATGCTTCCAAAGCCTCTGAATACTGATTTACCTGCCCACCTCCAGCAGCCACCCCATCGAGTTTACAGCTTGGAGCATCTCACTCCTAGGCAAGAGGGGCTGAGCTGTACGGCCTGTGCTGCATGTTGACTCAGGGAGCCAGAGCGCCAGGTGGAGGTGTGCCTCTGTTCTTGGTGGTGGTACTGTTGTAGGCTGGGTGTGCCCCTGGTGAGAGTACAATCTGTTCCAGAAGACTGGGCTGTGCAGACATTCTCACATGAAACCCAGATACTGGCTCCAGAGTTCCCTGAGAACATACCCTGTGGAAGAAGACTTGAGTGTGTTTTTCTTTTTAGGAGTGGATGGAGGTCTCGGGCTTAAGCCAGAAACTTGAGTACAGATGTGCTGTTTATTTGGTGTGACATGAACTTAAAATCCTGCATTTTTAGATTTTTTTTCTAATTGAGGCCTCACTGAATGCTCTTCAGTTCCATATATTTTGGGGCTAGGTGGAGAAAGTCTAATATCATGATTCCGTTGTTGCTTCCCTCAAAAAATCTCCTGTTTTCATCATTCCAAAATTCTTCTCTACTAGCCACACTGCTTTTCTAGTCCCTCCTCGACCCTTCACTTATTTGCTGGTTTCCTTATGTTCCTATCTTGTGAGAGATTGGAAGGGGCAAATGGATAGTTCTCGGCTGAAAATAAAACTCCACCCTTCCTTCCGGGCCTCATAAACAAGGTTTACGTTTACAACTAAAAAGATTCAGATGCAATTTTCAACTATTCTGAAACCAGCAGGACACACCTGACTTTAATAGTTTGATTAGCTAAAAATTGTAGATGTTTTCTTTCAGTTTAACTTATATTTTGTGTTGACGCCCCCTTTAGTGGTTTGTCTTTCTTTTCTGCCCATCTGTCTACTAATAAAATGTGAAATAAATATACTTGTACTGCTAATTCCCCACGGATGACCCTTTTTTATTTTGCCTTTTCATTGTCGTCTTGATAGTGCCCAGGACTCAGCTGATTAAAACAACCCTCCAACTGGCTGACCTGCCTTTATGACATCCATCCCGTTTTCCTAGAAAATAACCAGAATTTCCCAGAAAATAACCAGCTTGTAAGAACAAGCTTTTAAGCTTTTTGTTAAATTTGAATGTGAAGGCAGTCATTGACAGGTGTACAACTTTGGTCAGTGGGAATCACAGGAGGATCACTCCAAGTTGAAGGCCAGCTTAGTCTACATAGCAAGACCCTATCTTAAAAACAGGAAAGCCAGCTGAGCATGGTCCCCAACACTGGGGAGGCAGAGGTGGGAGGATCTTGAGTTCGAGACCACCTTGAAGCTACATAGTGAATTCCAGGTAAGCCCGAGCTAGACACCCTACTTCAAAAAACCTCCCAGCATGCATTCCCATCAGCAACTGGTCTGGATGTGAGGAGGTGCGTGCTTGTAATCCAGCACTCAGGAAGTAGAGAGGCAGACCACAAAGTAAAGGTCATCCTTGACTAATTAAAGCCAGCCCTGGGGTACATGAGCCAGTCGGAAAAGTCCATTTAGTTTTGTTGGACACATTTACCTTTTTTATCTGTACAGGATCTCACATTAGCAAATGCACCCCATTTCATGAACTAACCACTGCTCCAGACTGTACAGGCTCAAAAACCAGGTCAATACTGTGGCCTTCCACTGGTTCCGACCCAGTGACCTAAGCAGGTTGAGCATTCTAATCTGAAAGCCTGGAGTCCTTATCTAGCACTTGACCAGGGACATTAGCCCTTGTACTTGGAGCAGCACATTACTTGCCTGAAGCAGTGGTTTAGGATTGAAATTAGATCTGTAACCCCTCAGGCCCTGAATTGCTTAGCTTGACTCCCAGCACCCAACTCAGAGCTAGACCCACAGGCAGCTCTGGGTCTGGAGCCCTTGTAGTGGGGCTCTTGGCTTTGCTTCAAAATGGAATAAGCTGAGGGTCTGACATCACTCTGCTCTGGCACCCCTGGTGCCAGGGTCCTGTGAGAGCGGGCCTTATTTCTATTAAGGGGTCATAAGAAAAACCAAATTGTCTTAACATGGGTCCTGAGGAGATTCAGTTAACTTCCCAAACATATCATTTGGGCCAAGTGAAGGTCCAAGAAATCGGGAAAACCAATTCAAGCCTGTTGTGAGAAGTCTCTGACCATGTGAGGTCAACTTCACCCAGGGGCCTCTCCCAAGCCATAGCACACAGAGACCGTACATGCTCTCAGAACTTTATTTAGGTGGAGTTTGGGCTAGAGAAACCCTGGAACAGCTGTCCGCCTGGTTCAGGACGAGCGCAGAGGAGCCTTTGCTTGTGGATGGGCTTTCATGGAAGTGGATGCAGATCTTTGACTTTTCACGTGGGGAGCAACTGGCTGAACAACTCTGAGACCCAGTTCAGATTCGTTTTCAAATGGTTAGCCAGAAAAAGGGAAGATGCCAGGGAAAGGACCAGACCAAAAGCAGAAGCCTCTGATCTGTGTGCAGACAGGCTATGTTGGGCAGGGATCATCTCTGCTATTCCCAGATGAAGATTTGGTAGGAGGGGGACCATGACAGATGACAAAAGGGTAACTTTCTCAAAGACAGGTGTGAAGTAATTACAGAGGAAAGAAACATAACGGTTCACAAGGGAGTTAAGTCGTGATTCTTCATTGGAACCTGACCCCAGCACCCAGACTGCCTTGATCAAGTCCTTCAGTGGCTGCCCCTAGCAACCCAGTGAGCAGGGGCCACGTGGAAGGCCAGAGGCAGAAGGGGTGTGAGTAGGGCTTTACTTGGCTACAGTGAGAAGGTGTCTGGTTGGGGAGAGCACATTTCTGTGCCATCTGTAGCCATATTCCAACCCCCCCAAGCTTCCATCACATTTACAAATACATACATAAATACATTACATACAATAGTGAGTCTGGGAGGCAGGCTTCCCACAGAGGCTCAGTTGACACAGTTTTGCGTCTCAGAATGCTAGGAAAGGGCACTGGGCTCCCAGAAGTGTGCTCCGTGCGTTCTCTCCTGCCCAGGGTAAGCCCTGCCCCAGAGCCCACCCTCTTTTCAGGGTTTAGTTTGTCCAGTATGGAGAGTTGCCATAGGTGGGTTTGGAGGCTTGAGACTTGGCTTGCAGGGAACTGGGCTGGCTGCGCTGACCAGAGCCACTCTGAGGAGGGAGGAGAAAAGACTGTCAGGGCTGGAATAGAAAACGGCTCGACAGGGAGGCCACCTCCATTACTGGACTCACCTGAGGATCCTGCGGAAGGTGGTGGTGCAACAACTGTGAGTGAGGCTGCTGGTGGGCGGGCAGGATGTGAAGGAACGGTGGGGGTGCATAGCCAGGGGCTGCTCCAGGGGCCATGGGCCCAGTGGAGCCCAGGGCAGAGGGCAAGCTGAAAGGTGGAGGGGTCCCTGCATGAAATCCCTGTTTGTCAAAAGTCTGCAAGACAGAGAAGACAGTATGAAAGTCAGGTTGGGTGCAGTCCCCACCAACCTACCGCCCACCTGTGTTTATGCACACTCACCTGTGTCTTGTTATAGACAGAACCGGTCATATCAGGTAGGCCAGTGGTGCCTGAAGACACTGAAACTCCTAGGAGAAAACAAGCACTTCATCCCAGCTCCAGGGACCCCAAGGGTAGCCCTGCCTGAGAGAGGAGGAGACAGGAGGAAACAACTTCAGGCTTAGCTCCTGGAAAGAAGTACCATTACCTTTGCCAGGCCCAGAACCAGCTGGCTTGTTTGGTGCCTGCGATGATCCACCATAGCCACCCTTGGTGTAGTCTCCCGCTGCTGTCCCCTGGCTCAAGTCATCATATCCTACATGGCAAGATACAAGAGGCATGTGGGCCCAGCAAGCCTCCCGTTCTCTGGGCTTCTCTGGGCTGGGAGCACCCCTTACCTGTGCTATAGCTGTGCTGACCATAACCACTGGCCTGCTGGAAGGGGGTTGGGGGTGTGCTGAGATTCACACCATGCTGCTTAGCTGAGGCCGGAGGGACCTGTTGGAGCAAGCAGGTGACAGTTACAACCAGAGGGTACTGGTGGTTTTTTTAAAAAAATATTTTATTTATTCATTTATTTGAGAGAGAGAAAAAGAGGCAGACAGAGAGAGAGAATGGGCACACCAGGGCCTCTAGCCACTGCAAACAAATTCCAGACACATGCATCTGTGGCCTTATGTGGGTCCTGGGAAATTGAACTCAGGTCTTTCTGCTTTGCAGGCAAACACCTTAACCATTAAGCCATCTCTCCAGCCCGGCACTGGTGTCTTTGTAAGTGGGATACATGGTGGATGGAAGGGCAGGTGAGGCGTGTAATCTTGCCCCTGAGCAGTCTTGAGACTAGATGAGACTAAGTAAATTGGCGATCCAGTCTGCCCTCTCTGCTTCTGGAAGCTGGGATATGGGTATGAAGGCTTCACATTTAGCAACTTAGGGTGGGGAGAGGAATTGAAGAAATACTCACAAACATAGTTGGCCCATACTGGAAGGCACTGGGCACTCCTGTGTAGTAGGGGAGGCCAGTGTAGCTGTAGCCAGGTGGCAGAGCAGGATTCAAGAAGGGCTGCTGAGCTGTGTGGTGGGTCTGGGATTGGCTCTGCTGTGCCTGAGCTGGTGTGGTAGGAGGTGCAGGGGATGCAGAGTCTCCTCGGCCAAATTTCGTGACATCACCTATGAGAGGAACACTGGCTTGTACAAGCAGGGCAAAGCCAGGCTGCTCTGGCCAACAGGAACAGGTCTAACAGCCAGCTCAAGTCCAGGCAGCTTCAAAGGTCTCCCAGGACGTCTGCTCAGCTCTTCTGCACTCTCCTGGCTTCCTGGGGTTAGCTACAGCCCAGCCCAGCCCCTCCCACTCTCACCCAACAAGCCCACTAACCTGAATACGGATTATTAGCTAGGCTCCCATCTCGGCTGGCAAGGGCTGTGGGTGCTGCAAAAGGAATTCCGTAGTAATCCTAGGAAAGACCAAGGAGGCTCACTGAACAAATGGTCTCAGCCCATTCCCAGGAAAGCAGGCCCTGCATGCAGCCTTCACAGAGCTGCAAGGACAAGGGTATCCTCAGGGGTGTGTGGGCAGGAGCCCTACTTTAACTGAGCAGCATGAAGGCACCTACACCAGCATAGCTACTGGAGGCTCAACTCAAACATCTACTGCACATCAGAAGGGGGCCTGGCTCAGGCTGAAGCAACTTTATTCTAAAGAGCAGCCGGGAGAGTGGACCAAATGGAACAAACTTGAAAAAGCAATGGGGAAAGACCCAAGGAGGTTTAAAGAGGGGCAAAAAGCACAGGACCCTAGGTCTAGAGGCCAGTCTCCTCACTTCACTTTGCCCTAGTAACACTAACTTAGGGGTAAGAACGGCAGGAACAACTGTGCAGAACAAGGGTAAAACAAGGTATTGGACAAAGACACCAACCCTTACTCGTCATCCAGGGGCCTAGACAAATTTGGTATCTAAGCACAAAGCACAAGCCCTTAGACTGCTCTAAGTCTGAGATTGTAACCAAACAAGAGTCATCCTGGCTGGAAATGGCACACACATCCATCCTCTGACCACATCTCTAGGAAACCCAGAGAATCTTCAGTCCAAAACCCCAGCAACTGGGTAAAGTATATGAAACTTGTAAGAACCCAACGGGAGACCGGGTAAGAGAAAGACCAGAAGGGGGAGTTCTTTCACAGAAGATAAAGCAACCCAAAGGTGGGAATCAGGTAGTAAAGGTTAAAAAACATGACCCAAAGGAGGCTGGAGAGATGTCTCATCAGTCACAGGCACTTGCTTGCAAAGCCTGACAGCCCAGGTTCGCTTCCCCAGCACCCACATTAAGACAGATACAAAAGTGGCACATGCATCATTTGAAATGGCAGGAGACCCTAGAGTGCCCATTCCCTCTTTCTGCCCTTTTCTGTCATTCTCATATATATATATATATATTTTTTAAAAATTATCCAAAGGAAAATATAAAGCTATGTTTTCCAACGTGGGCTCACTGGGGCTTTTCTCTAAGGCTGCTGCCTAGGGACTCTGGGAAGACAAATTTTGTTGGATGCCCAGCAGGCCCTTGGCTAGCCTCTGCAGAAGACTAGCAGGTAGATTTCCCTGGAAGGTCAACAGGGGAGCTGGCAGGGAGATAGGCAACACCCAGGGCAGGTAGCTCGGCACTGGGGAGAAAGCCTTTCTCTTGGGAAATACAAAAGGCCACATCATGTGTTCTGACAGTCTGACAGATGCCCACTCTGCCCACTTGCTTGGAAGGAGCAAGCCTGCTCTTTACTAAGAAGCCCCAGTGCTTCATCCTTTTATCCAGGGTCAGAATAAAGAGGCAAACCTGGTCTGAGAATATGGTGGCAACAACCAGGGGATTCCAAGATGAGAAGCCAGGGCTGGAGAGATGGCTCAGCAGTTAAGGCACTTGTCTGCAAAGCCTAACAACACGGGTTCAATTCCCCAGTACCCATGGAAAGTGAGATGCACAAAGTGGTGCATGTGTCTGTGGAGTTTATTTGCAGCAGCTAGAAGCCCTGGCATATCCATTCTCTCTCTGTCTCTTTCTCTCTCTGCTTGCAAATAAGTGAAAATATTTAAAAGTATTTAAAAAAAAAAAAAAAAAAAGGTGAGAAGCCAGACCAAGAAGACAGTCAGTTCCTGCTAGTTATTCTAAATTCTAATAGGGCAGAAGAAAAAGCTGCCACTGGCCACCACAGGCCGAAGAAACAGGTTGCTCTGAAATAAAGACTTTACTAAAGTAAGTGACTTGCTTTTCTTTTCTTAATGTAGGAGTGGTGTGTATGCAGATGCACACATGCAATGGCCAGAGGACATAGGGTGTCCTCCTCTCCGGCTCTTCTGCCATATTACACTGAGACAGGCTCTCTCCCCAGCAGCCCCCACCCGCGCCCTCAGCACCAGTGGGACAGGCATGTGCAACCATGTCCATCTTTCCACTTGGGTTTTCAGGAGTGAACTCGGGTCCTCATGCTGAGCACTCTTCCTCTAAGCCATCTCTCCAGCCCCAGTATGTTGTATGGTGGGTTTATTTGCTTGTTATTTGAGACAGTCTCTATCAATATATTGCCTAGGCTAGCCTCAAACTCAGCTGCTTGCATGCAGGGTTAAAGGAATAGCACCTCCATGACCAGCTGTTTTTTCCTTTCTTTAAAAGAATACTATTTAGCCGGGCGTGGTGGTGCACGCCTTTAATCCCAGCACTCAGGAGGTAGAGGTAGGAGGATCACCATGAGCTCAAGGCCACCCTGAGACTACACAGTGAATTCCAGGTCAACTTGGACTAGAGCGAGACCCTACCTCAAAAAACAAAACAAAACAACAAACAAACAAACAAAAAAAACAAAACAAAACAAAAAAAACTATTTGTTTGACAGAGATAGCCAGAAAGAGACAGGCAAAGAAAGTGTGAGTGTGGGTGCACTGGGGCCTCCAGCTGTTGTAAATGAAATCCAGATGCATTTTCACTTTGTACATCTGGCTTTATGTGGATACTGGGGATTTGAACCCAGATTGTCAGGCTTTGCAAGCAAGTGCTGAGCCATATTCCCAGCCCTGGTTTTTCTTTAAAAAGCAAGCAAACAAACAAACAAAAAACCAACCCAGGAAGATATGGAGCTACATTTAGAACAGGGCATGCTCACTGGTGCTCCTGGTCTGAGGCTCTCAAGTTCCCTGGGGACAAGCACTGAACACCTATCTGTCACAGCAACGATCATACCAAGCACACCATCACTGAACAGTTTCTCCAAGGTAGTGTTCAAGGTGCTCCATAGACCAAGGACCAAGCAGGGTGGCAGACAAACCAAAAAAAGTAAAGTAACAAGGAGAGGTGGTACCAAAGTCAACTGGCACTCACCATTGGCAGCCTCGACTGCAGCATCTGGAGCTCATCATATCCGTAGATCTGCAGAACCAGAAGGATGTGGTAAGAACCACACTGCCCCCTGGCAAGTCAAAGCCCATCTAGGGGTCAAAATAAGGTTGGGGGCTGAAGACACACCCAGGAACAGGGCTTGGATCAGGTGCTGTGAGAACAGATCCTACCTACATGGAATCACATCAGGAACCAGAGACACAGACAGGAAGAGAACAGCCTCAGGCAGGCACCCCAGACCCAGCCCACGACCCCCCTCACCAGGTCCTGCCAGGTGCCAGCCCCTGAGGCCAGGGGAGCTGGGGCCAGCCAGGAGTTCCACCGTGCGCTCACCGGGTAGGCAGGAAGCAGTCCTCCGGGGCCCACGAGGTACTGGTTGTGCAGCAGAGGAGGCACCCCCTGAGGCAAGTTTGGGGGTGCTTTGCCTGCAGAAAGAAAAATGAGAGTGGAGCAGCCACTAGAGAGTGAGGCTCCTCAGCTGCCCTGGGAAGGAAGAGGCCCAGGGCTGAAAGCTCACCACTGACACAGCACTGCCTCATGTGCCCCTGACCATGGCAGAAGCAGCTCAAGGAAGAGAGATAGCACATGTCACCAGATTCAGGATGCTTTAACAGCTGGGAGTTCTGTACCCAGAGAGAAACCCTCCTGCCCCCAACCCTAAAGGGCACACTGCACCGAGCAGACTGAGCCTAAGAAACAATCTGCCTCTTGGGTAAAGAAGGAAGGAAGCCATTCAGGGCCTGGGGAGAAGCAGGCTGGGTCACAGGTAGGCTCTGGGAATTTCCAGTCTGCTGGGCCTTGTGAGACTGATCTAGCTTTATGTGGAATGGGTAGAATCAAGAGTTTTCTAGCTGGTCCTCCCTGGAACAGAGTTCCTGACAGTATTTAGCCATGTTTTGTGACTAATAAAACAAGGTCCACTGACACAACAGCAAAGCTGATCAAGGCAGAACCCTTGTGGGTATGTGACTTTCTGATACTTCTGTCTGCCCACCATGACTTATCAGCTGCTATTGGGCACTGTTCCTGAGAAAGTATGCACATTTGAGGGGCAACGAAGGGTCCTGGGCCACATCATACCTGAGGTCACCAAGGGTGTGGCCCTGGTATTGCTGCTGGGTGCACTCACAGTGGTCCCGCCCAGGCAGAGGTTGCTCACAGTACTCATGCTCCCAGGCACAACTACTCCTGAGGATGGGACACTTGGGGCAGAGGTTGCAGCTGTTGAGAAGGTGGCCGAGGAAGGGGTGTTCTCCACGCTAGCATGCTGGCAAAACAAAAGCCAGGACACATAAAACCGGAGGAAGGGAAGGTGATGCTGAGAGTGCTGGAGTGGCTTTGGGCCACTCTTATGGCTACATAGCCAGATGACTCTAAGGCAAGGGAATCACTGTCACTCAGTGATCACTGTGTCACCTGAGGTGGGGCCAGATTTAACCATCATCAAGAAAGGTAAAACTGAACTCTGGGATGGAAGGGTATCTAAATGGTTAGGGCACTTGTCTGGATTCCCGGTACCCACATAATCAGATGCACAAGTGGTGCAGGCATCTGGAGTCCATTTGCAGTGGCTGGAGGCCCTGGTGCACTCATTCTCTCTCTGTGTCTCTCTCTGCTTATCAATAAATAAAATATCTTTTATAAAAAACTAGCGAGGAAGGGTGGTGTATGCCTTTTGTCCCAGCACTTGGGAGGTAGAGGTAGAGGTAGGAGGACTGCCATGAGTTTAAGGCCAGTCTGTGACTACAGAGTGAGATGCAGGTCAGCCTGGGATAGTGAGACCCTACCTCGAAAAACAAAAACATTAACAACAACAACAACAACAAAAACCCTCTGTGACCAATTCCTCTTATCAGTCCTTCAATTTGCTCAAGCTTTTTATCTAAAACAAGACAAAGAAATATCAAGTGAATTTCATTCACATCATAAAGAAACACAAGCCACTTGAATTTGAGCTAAGCACCCATCTGACAGAAAAGGAAAGAGCTGGATGAACTGGCCAAAGACCATAATAGCCCAACCCCAGTCATAGTCTTGAGGATTTCTTTCTATCATGCTTCTTAGCTACTCTGGTTAGGAAACAACAAGAGGCTGTGAGAAGCCCTTCGAAAAATTGTTAACACCTTAATCTACAAATGCCTCACCAGTACCTACCTAAAATGACATGGCCTTCCACTGATGACTACTGAACAAGATCCACCTGGCAAGGAGAGGGAACACTCCATAGGACACTTGAATTAACTTCAGGACTCCTGCCAGTAGCTTGAGGCATCGAGCCCCAAGGGTCAGTGGGAGAGTATACCAGCATGGACAGAACAAGCCATGAGATATGGGAAAGTTCTGTAAGACTGAACATGTGCAGCTCCCAGAAGCACAGAGACTCCTGGAGGAGAAGTGAGAGGATACTCAGGCCTCACAAGAAAGGGAGCTACCAGCAAAGGTTCTGTGGACATGCCATCTCCACCCATCTAAGAATATCCTGAATAATTTACCAAGCTCAGTCCTGGGGACTAGCTGGAACTCACTCCTGCTCCTTGAGCACAGAACAAGGGTGGAGCAGGTCCACCAGGAGCATGGCAATCTGCCCACCACCTAAGCCATGTCCCCTTATAAGGAGCCAGAATTCCCACCTGCCATAGAACCTGAAATGGCTTTAACCAAGGCTCCCAAAAGATTCTTCTTTACAGGAGGAAAAAATGAACACTCTCTATCCATAAGATATAAATCAGGAGTGGTGGTGCATGCTGTTAATCCCAGCACTCGGGAGGCAGAGGCAGGAGGATGGATGTGAGTTCGAGGCCACCCTGAGACTACACAGTGAATTCCAGGTCAGCCTGGGCTAAAGCCAGACCCTACCTTGAAAAACAAACAAAGAAACAACAACAACAACAAAAAAAGAAATCATCCAATAAAGCCCTTTTCCTTTCCGTTACCCCTGTCTCTGTCCCTCACCTCCCACTATTGTGAGAATACCTACTTGC
The DNA here is from genome assembly GCA_004024765.1 of Zapus hudsonius. Taxonomy (NCBI): domain Eukaryota; kingdom Metazoa; phylum Chordata; class Mammalia; order Rodentia; family Dipodidae; genus Zapus; species Zapus hudsonius. The sequence goes on along the minus strand of PVHP010010115.1, from coordinate 23,556 downwards.
AGGCTAACTTGGCCTCATTTAAGGCAGTCAGTTCATTAAGCATGGGCCCAGAAAAACAAAGTATAAATCATTAAGAATTGTTTTATAATACTAGATGGGGGGAACCTATGATAGACTATGTAAGAAAAGAGTTATATCTGACTATATTTACTATTTTTTTTCAATTTTTATTATTTGTGCATGATGTGTGTTTGTATGGGCATGAGCAGAGGACAGAAGACAAACTCAGGTGTTTCACCTCCCCTTTCACCCTTTAGAAACAGGGTCTCACTCTCTCTCCTTTATACAAATTTTTTTTTTTTTTTTAGAGGTAGGGTCTCACTCTAGACCAGGCTGACCTGGAATTCTCTATGTAGTTTTTAGGGTGGCCTTGAATTCATGGTCCTGCCTCTGCCCCGTCCTGAGAGCTGGGATTAAAGGCGTGCACCACCACGCCCAGCTTATAAATATTTTTATTTATCGGGGAATTCGGGATAACAACTTCATTGTTTGCCCACTAAATAATGTAACTCATTATGGACAATAAGTTAAAAAAAAATATATTTTTATTTATTTGCAAGCGGGGGGGGGGGTTTGATACCTAATGGCTAACTCTATCAATATCCTCATGATACCAACATAATGGAACAGAATGAAAATCTAGTGCCTGAGCAAGAGTAAGGACAATCAGCCTCAGAGAGATGGATAGGTGCACCTAGCAGAGGGTAGAGTTCCTCACCTAGGCAGTCCCTTCCTTTCCTACATCAAGCAGCATTAAAGAACAATGTTCTCTTTTATTTATTTTTTAATTTGGATGTGTGTGTGCAGCATGCGTACGTGCACACATGTAAAGATATGCTAGGACCTCTTGCTGCTACAAATGAACACCAGATACTTTTGCCACTTTCTGTGCATGGCTTGGGAATTGAACCTAAACCAGCAGGCTTTGCAAGCAGTGTCTTTAACTGCCAAACCATTTTCCTAGGAACAATATTCTTGATTCAAAATGTGTTTTAATAGAGCTCAGGTTGGAGTAAGCAATGAGCCGACTTTGCTATAGAAAATTTTCAAATGCTTCAACACAAAAAAACTCATAAAGTGAAAAACCAAAATAAACCACTTGTAGTGACTTTTAATATCTCCTATAAGAAAAAGGGAACACAATAAGTTTTGGGGAGGAAGCTCACCACTGACTTCCTAAGCAAAAGCACAAGGATCTGAGGCAATAAGCCAAGCAATTCCAGATCATCTTAGTTCTTTAAAATTAACAAGCTTCACTTCCCAGTGGCACATGGAAAGATAGATCAGGGTGTGCTAAGCAGGAAGAAGTGGGCACTTACAGTGTGTGGCGTGCTCGAGGACCGCGCAGCATGTGCAGAGGAGAGGTTGCTCTGGTGGCTGGAGAGGGAACTAGAAGACAAAAAAACAGAAAAGAAAAGCATCAGCATCATGTGTTCAACCAGACTATTTTCTCCAAAGTAGCAAGGTCCACCTGGCTTAAGGGATTGTTGCTTGGGAAGCCTGAGCACCAGCCCTCATGCCCTCAGAATCCAGTGGTAGACTCTTGCTGATGGTTAGAAATGACCCTAAAGGGTCATTCGACATGAGCTCTGATGCATGGGCAAATTCAGTAAACTACAACCCTTTGGTCTCTGGGCTATAGAAAGAGAAACTAGCCGGGCATGGTGGCACACACCTTTAATCCCAGCACTCGGGAGGCAGAGGTAGGAAGATCGCCGTGAGTTTGAGGCCAGCCTGAGACTACAGAGTGAATTCCAGGTCAGCCTGGGCTAGAGCGAGACCCTACCTCGGAAAAAGAGAGAGAGAGAGAGAGAGAGAGAGAGAGAGAGAGAGAGAGAGAGAGAAACTAAAATTTTATTATGGATAATGCGACACCGGGAAAGCTCATATTTATTGTGATTCAAAAAAGGTTCTATAAGCACTCCATATGGCAGTTAGAAGAACATCAGTTCTCTAGACCCAGAAGTCAAATATTTTTGCTCCCCACTGAAGGGTTCTAAAACTACCCAGAAGATGTGGGTAACAAGCAAATCTATTTTCCTACAACTGTTCTAATAATCTGATCACTAGAGTCATGACAAGTATAAGTCAGATACCTGCTCAGAAATTCAGTATCATTTTATTCCACATTACAGTGACATGAACAGGTAACTAGACACCTGCCTGAGGTCCAAGAAGAGCAACAGGAACCCATGGCTCCATTGCTTCCCGGAGACACAGTTCATTGTGCCAACAGAGGCAGTAGAAGCAGTAAAAGTTCTCACATCTAAACGTTTTGAGACCCAACCAGGACAAAAGCTAAGTAAGAACATTAATGAAGGACCTAAGACACAATGTCAGAGGGAGTAAGTGGTTTTTGCTCATGGGCACAACCTTGGAAGGTTTGCCCCAATTCACTTCTCATGCTGAGCCAACATTTCCCCCATACCTGCTAAGCTGAGAGAGGGGGCTGCTAGACAAGTCACCAGGCTGGGACAAGGAGGGCAAAGTGGCAGTGTGCTGGGATGCAGAGGGTAGAAGCGCTGTGCAGGAAGTGGTGTTGGGCAGGGAGCCCACAGATGGGAGGGCAGAAGAAGGATCTGTTGTCTTTGGAGCTGGAACAGACGAAGTAGCTGTAAGAAACACATCTGTTTAGTTCCAGAAGCAATCCTGAGTATTGAAACTACACTCAGCATCCCTATGCCACGTCACTACATCACCCCATCTCGCTCAGATAGGACTACCAACCCATATACGAAGGTGAGGCAGCCAAAAGTTAGACAAAGAACAGGAAGTGAGTTATACCTTTAAAATAATAAACTGTCCTATGATGTGGAAATTCTGTTTTATGGGAACCTGACCCTCAGTAGCATCCAGAAAGAATAATGAGGTGCTGAAATTGATGTATATATGGGTGAGGCAAATTTTCTTCCAAAGCTACAGCATGGGAGAGTGAAGAAAGGATCGGAAGACCACCACTGCACATTCCATCCTCGAGGCACCAGTGCAGGGGGGCACTAGCAACTCGTGCCAGCCCCAGAAAGCTGGGATGGAGAACTCAATGTACACGAGAGGTCTAAACACCTAAAATTTTCAGGAAGAACACATACCCACTGCCCAGGAAGAGCTTCATCATATTAATCTCAGAGCAAAAATGGAAGCTTTTGAGGCTTAAGAAGGGACATGGACACAATCAATTCACTCGATGGAAAAGACTCAGCTTCACTGTTGTCCACACACAATTCGGATATGTGCTTGGAAATACAACATCATTGTCTTTTCCTGGGAGGAAGGAGAAGCCACCTTTTCCCTGCTGTAGAACTCCCTGTGATCAAATATTTCAACAGGCTGGGTGGGACAGGTCAGCATGCATCTGGCTCTTTCTTTTCATTTTTAATTGAGGGAGGTAGGGCACAAAGGGTCTTGTATATCCCAAGATGGCCTCTAACTTCCTATGTAGCCAATGATGATATGAACAGTTAACTAATAATATACTTACTGTCTAGTGCATGTTGACTTCGACTACCACCATGTCCATTCTACAAGAACAGTAGAGAAAGTTAAACCCAGAAAGTATTAAGATGACTACATGAATTTCTATTTAGGCTGCAACAATCATAAGGAGCATAGATTAATAGAGGAACAATTATGTGCATTACTCTAATTAAAAAAAATTTATTATCTATTTGCAAGCAGAGAGAGAGAGAGACACAGAGACAGAGAGAGAGAGAGAGAGAGAGAAAGAGAGAGACACACACAGAGAGAATATGAGAATATGGACACACCAGAGCCTTCTAGCCACTGCAAAGATCTCTAGATGAATGTGCCACTCAGTGCATCTGGCTTTACATGGGTACTGAGGAATCAAATCTGGGTCCTTAAGCTTTGCAGGCAAGCGCCTCAACCTTTAAGCCATCTCTCCAGCCATCTGATTTTTTTGTTTTGTTTTGTTTTTCGAGGTAGGGTCTCACTCTAGTCCAGGCTGACCTGGAATTCACTCAGGGTGGCCTTGACTCATTGCGATCCTCCTACCTCTGCCTCCCGTGCTGGGGTTAAAGGTGTGCGCCACCACGCCCGGCTGCCACCTGATTTTTTTAAAGGCAGGGTCTTACTCTAGTCCAGACTGACCTGGAACTCACTATGTAGCCCAGGCTGGCCTTAAAATCATGGTTATTCTCTTACTTCAGCCTCTCAAGTGCTGAGATTATAGGCCTGAGGCACCACACCTGGTTTTAATTCTTATTTTTTTAAAAAATTTATTTATTTGAGAAAGTGAGAGAAAGAGGCAGACAGAACTAGAGAACAGGGGCACCAGGGCCTCCAGCCACTGCAAATCACTACACACTTTTTTAAAAAAATATTTTGTTTTTATTTATTTTTCAAGGAGAGAGAGAGAGAGAGAGAGAGAGAGAGAGAGAGAGAGAGAGAGAGAGAGAGAGAGAACACCAGGGCCATCATCTTGTGGGTCTGGCTTATGTCCTGGGGAATTGAACCCAGGGCCTCAGGCACCGGAGGCGAGTGCCTTATCCGCTGAGCCATCTCTCCAGCCCATCACTAGACACTTTCTAGTCTCCTACAAATACTGTAATCAAAATTATGGGGGGGGGGGGTGTTAGAAAAAGAATTTCCATACCAGAAATTATCAAAATTAGCTGAAACAGCCTCAGCCTCAAAATAAAACAAGATGTGACCTTGAAACCTGACTATTCTAAAACAGGTGAGAATGGGTAAAGGAAAATGTGGTCTCCAAAAATACAGAACTTGAAATCAACTAGTTTGAATGAACCTTAAGACATTCCAACAAGCCGGGTGTGGTGGTGCACGCCTTTAATCCCAGCACTCAGGAGGCAGGGTAGGAGGATCACAATGAGTTCAAGGCCACCCTGAGACTACATAGTGAATTCCAGGTCAGCCTGGGCTAGAGAGAGAGAGAGAGAGAGACCCTACCTTGGGGGGGGGGGGGGAGAAACAACTCTACACACAGGGGCTGTAGAAATGGCTCAGCAAATAAGTGCACTTCCTATGCACGTATGAGGGCCTGAATCTCCCTGTGTTTGAATCTCCAGACCCCACATAAGCAAATGGGCATGACCACGTGCACTTGTAACCCCAGCCCGACAACGGGGAGCAGAGGGTAGGGAAATAAATGGTCAAATCCTGAAAGAAGCCAGCAAGCTCCAGAATCAGTAAAGTGGCTGGCTCAAGAACGGACATGCAGAAGAGCAATGGAGTGGGTCACCCTCACCTGTGGGCACACACATGTGCATAAGACACACACACACACACACATACACACACTGATGGGAGGGCAAAAAGAAAAAAATACTATATGGATCCAGTTCCTCTCCTTCCTCTGCACAGAGAATGACATTTCATCTAATACCTGGGCAGATTGTTAACACAAACAAATCATGTCAATGCAGACAAAATAAATGCTGCTGAATGTCATCTGATTTATCAGTGCAAGAAGAGAGGGGCCTGTGGATGTAGCTTGCCTGGTATGCATGAAGACCTGGGTCTTCTATCTCCAGCACTGCATAAACCAGGATTGGAGATGCATTCCTATAATCCCAGCACTTAAGAGGTGGAGGCAGGACGATCAGAAATTTAAGATCATCCTGAGCTATATATAACATAGTGAGTTTATAAGCCAGCCAGGGCTACATGAGATCCTGTGAAGAGTGAGAAAAGGAAGGGAAGCGTACTTTAACCAAACTCAACAAACTACAAAAAAATTCTAGGTACATTAGCTAATTTTCAAAATAAGATCTTATCCAAAAAGCATTAACTGACCAAACCATATCCTACATGTGGTATGTCCTAGGAGAAGAAACCTAGAAGCAGCACTTACTGTGATGGTACTTGGAGATGATGCCGGTGGACACACAGAGCTTTGGTATGCGATCCTGGTGTGCACAGAACTCTGGTCATAAGAGGAAGACGTTGTTACTGGACTAGTGGAACTCAGAGACGAGCTGGTCAGACTTGAGGAGGTAATAACTGAAGTTGTGTAGGTGGAGTTCTGCACAGCACTGGTCATTGGTAAAGAGGTATTCAAAGGATCACTAAAAAGAATAAATAGATGGGGTTGGAGAGATGGCGCAGCAGTTAAAGGTACTTGCCTACAAAGCCTGACTGCTCAGGTTCAAGTCCCCAGTACCCACGTAAAGCCAGATGCACAAAGTGGCACATGAATCTGGAATCCGTTTGCAACAAGTGGAGGCCCTGGAGCACCCATTCTCTTTCTTCTATCTCTCTGCTTATAAATAAGTTTTTTTTTTATAAATAAATATTTTTAAAAAGAGTAAAACATATTAGATGCACATTAGTTTTGTCTGATATGGCTTTACTGACCAGAACATATCATTAGTCTATTGTCATATTCTAAATTAAATATACATATGACTAGTAATTTATACCATTTTCTTTAATTTAAGCTATTAAATATCCCCACAAGATCCTTCATTTAATTGACAGGTAGGACAAGGAAGGGCTGGATAAGAGCATTGACTGCTCAAGAATGAAAGTGAAGTTTTAAAAGCTGGGCATGGTGGTGCACCCAGCACTCGGGAGGCAGAGGTAGGAGGATTGCCATGAGTTCAAGGCCTGCCTGAGACTACATAGTGAATTCCAGGTCAGCCTGGACTAGAGCAAGACCCTATCTCGAAAAACCAAAAAAAAAAAAAAGAGTGAAGTTAGAACCCCAGCATCCATGTAAAACAGCCAGGTAGGGCCCATGCATGCCTATAACCCCAGCTCTGAAAGGGGCAGAGACAGGAGGATTGCGAGGCCTCACTGGTCAGCCAGTCTGGAGAGCTCCAGATAAAGACTAGATATCAAAAACAAAAACAAAAAAATGAAGAGTGGTAAGAAATGGGAGTCCTCTGGCCTTTGCACACATGTGCACATCTGCACACACAAACCATGACATACTTACAGGGGAAAATAACAGACTCTAAGATATTTTAAAAAGTCAGGTGTGGTGGTATACTACTTAATCCAAGCATTCATGAGGCAGGGGTAGGAGGACTGCTATGCATCTGGAGTTCCTTAGCAGTGCAAAGAGGCCCTGGCCTCCCCACAATGTTTGTGTGTATGTCTCTTTCTCTATCTCACAAACTTTTTTAAAAAGTTTAAATTATTTTTATCTTCTGGCTTTAATAAAGAGTAGGTCATGGCCGGGAGTGGTGGCGCACGCCTTTAATCCCAGCACTCGGGAGGCAGAGGTAGGAGGATCGCCGTGAGTTCAAGGCCACCCTGAGACTACAGAGTGAATTCCAGGTCAGCCTGGACTAGAGCGAGACCCTACCTCGAAAAACCAAAAAAAAAAAGAGTAGGTCATGTGCAGCAGAACTTGCTCATTCATGCTCATTGTTGATCTATTCACAATACACAGCAAATGGAACCAATCTAGATGCCCTTCAACTGAGGACAGGATAAGGAAGATGTAACACATTTCATTCAGCTGTAAAGAAACATGTAACTATGAGGTTTGTATAATGGATGTAACTGTAGGTAACCTGGGCCAAGAAAACAAACAACACGTTCTTATATGTGGATTCTAACCTTTAATGTTTGTATGTATTTAAGTAAGGAGATGTGAGATGTCAGGGTGGGTTTAAGTCATGAAGCTAGACAGGATAGAACAAGAGGTGTTGAGAGAGGGAGGCATGTAACGTGAAAGAGAAAGAAGACCACGGCAAAGGAAAGGCACAGCTTGGAGGGGGTAAGGGAGGAGAGAAAAAGAAACAAAACAAATCTTATTTGAAAAATGCCACAACAAAACCCAATTATTTGCATACTAATAAAAATTATTTTTAAAAAATTTTAAAAACTAAACGTAAGAGGGTCTACCAGCAACTGTGAACAAGCTCAAAAAATACAAAGGACTAAGTGGCTGCAGTTTCCCAAGAGATCACCCTCCCAAAATTTCAATACACTGTTATCAATGGGGGAAACAAACAACAACTCCCCCACAAAAAAAAAGAAAACCACTAAATTTAGTCAAAACCTGAGAAGCTGGAAGTTTTGTACCTTAAAGACTTCGGATACAAGCTGATAGGAATCTGGTTACTATTTTCACTGGCTGAAGTTGATCCAAACTCCGAAAGAGATGGTTCTGATCCAAATTCCAGGGCCCCAAACTGAACATTTAATCCTGTGACATCTGCTGAACCAGGCATTTCCACTGCAGAAGCTGGAGTCTAGGAAAGCAAAGCTGCCATGTCAGGACGGAGGTCAGAGACTCCATGTCTCAAAGGTTCATAACAGACCCAAACAAGCAACTAGGTTACCCAGGCTACACTGGCAGAAACAGGTGAGAAACAAAGGGAAGAATGAAGACTAGGGCTTTTTTTTTTTTTTTTGGGGGGGGGTCTCAAGGAAGGGTCTCGCTCTAGCCCAGATTGACCTGGAATTCACTGTGTAGTCTCAGGCTGTCCTCGAACTCAAGATGATCCTCCTACCTCTGCTTCCCAAGTGCTGGGATTAAATTTGTGTGCCATCACATTGGGACTTTTTTTTTTTTTTTTTTTTTTTTTTTTTTTTTTTTGTTTTTTTGTTTTTTGAGGTAGGGTCTCGCTCTAGTCCAGGCTGACCTGGAATTCACTGTGTCGTCTCAGTGGCCTCAAAATCATGGCAATCTTCCTACCTCTGTCTCAAGTGCCACATGGGGATTTTTTAAAAAGTGAGGGGAGTGCTGGGGAGATGGCGCAGTGGGTAGGTAAAGTGCTTGCAAGAAGAATTCAGAAACCCAAAACCATGTAAAATTCTGGGCACATATGTATGCCATGGAGTGTGACTGTAATCCCAAGACTGGGAAGGGAGGCAAGACAAGAGGAACCCTCAGGCTTGCTGGCTAGCTAGTCTAGCTTAACTGGTGAGCTCACAAAATAAATCACAAAATAATGTGAGCCAGCAGTGGCAGCTCATGCCTATACTCCCTAGGGAGGCTGAAAAATAACCATGAATTCAAGGCCAGCCTGCTCTACAGAGTGAGTTCTATTGCAGGCTGGGCTGAGCTATAGTGAGTCCCTATTTCAAACTAATAATAAGGTTGAGAGGGACTAAATATGCCCATTGTCAACCTCTGGCCACCAGCACCCACACACGTGTGCGCCTACACATATAAAAAGGAGGCATACACACATATACATACCATATACACTTTTAAAAATAATTATTATAAAAGAAAAATTAACAAGCTGGGTGGGGGGTGGCCCATGCTTTTAATTCCAACACTCAGGAGGCAGCTGTAGGAGGATAGCCTGGGACTACAGAGTGAGTTCAGCCTGGGATAGAGACCCTACCTCAAAAACTAAAAAATGAAATTAAAAATAAGCAATGGAAAATTAATGTATCATAAAAAAATGGCCTATGCTAATGCCAGCAAATGGAAGTGGGGGTTACGTTAGTAGGTAGATGAGGGAGGAGAGTTGGCACCAAGATGACTATTTTCAGTGACACCAATGATGAAAGCATTACCTGGTCAAGAGCCACACACATCCATGGGATATAGAAAACAAGAACATCATGCTTTGAGCTAAATAATGAATTAAGTGTTCCTGGCTCTAAGCATAAACTCATGTCCTCTAACATCAGCCCAGTCATGAATACATGGCCAGATTCTCCCAAAGCAGTGACCTATGTGCTGGAAAAAAAGCACTGCACCATATTATCTGAGACTTAGTATCCCACTACTTGAGGTAGATGGTAAATAACTCAGGACCACAACTGCATGAATGCTCACCTTAGAAGCTGGAGGTATCCGCCGCTTAGGGAGTTTGATGTGTTTGGGCTGCAGTTGGTGGGTAGATGCACCAATGTTTTCAACAGCCATGTTAGGAAGCTGCAAAAGTTTGTTCACAGTGGAGTTACCATTGCCAGGTGCTGACTCTCGGTGTTTTGCCTGGGAAGGAAAGGATTCCAAACCAGGAGGAGGAACACTGCCTGCCTGGGTCTGGTGCTGCTGTCGCTGGCTCAGCTGGCTAAGAACTGGAGATGGCTCAGGCTGAGATTTGAAATCTATGAAATATGTAAAGAAAAAAAAAAGCAACAATTAATCATCCTGCAGCAAGAGTTTTTAGCTTCTTACACCTTCACTGTTCATGAAAGCTATCATCACTATCAGTTTCTCTGAACCATTTTCTGATTGAAAGAAGAGAAGGGGAAAGAAAAGGAGGGAAGTAAGAAAGGGAAAGAAAAATGATTAGCTGATAACTGGAAAAGGATGCCTGGTAGGTTTTTCCCTTATTTTCTCTACAAAGAAGACATATTGTTTATTTACACTCAGCATATGAAGTAGGGACTGCTATTCCATCAATACAGACCTAGGTAATGGAAAATTATGTTTTTGTTTTATTAAACAGAGTACATAACATTTACAGTAGTATGGTATGCATGTGTGTAAAAGCCAAAGGAAAACCCCAGGTGTTATCCTTAATAATGCCAGCCAACTCTTTTTTTTTTAAATCGAGGTAGGGTCTCACTCTAGCCCAGGCTGACCTGGAATTCACTCTGTAGTCTCAGGGTGGCCTTGAACACACGGTAATCCGCCTACCTCTGCCTCCCGAGTGCTGGGATTAAAGGCGTGTGCCACCACGCCAGGCGCCAGCCAACTCTTAAACCTAGTGAGCCATTTGCCCTTCTCTACCTTTTGTTAGATCCTAAACACAAAAGTACATGTAGCTAAGATGTAGCTAAAATAAGCTAGAGGAATCTCCTTATTACAGTGTGTAATGTAAGCAAAAAGTAGGGTATGGCAGTTTTGTGTCGTGATCTTTGAGAGTTTTATTTAGAAACACTGTTAAAGCCAGGCCTGGTGGCACATGCCTTCAATCTCAGCACTCTGGAGGCTGAGGTAGGAGGATCACAGTGAGTGAGTCCAGCTTGGAGCTACAGAGTAAGTTCCAGGTCAGCCTGGGCTAGAATGAGATCCTACCTTGAAACAAACAAACAAGTGAAAACACACACACACACACACACACACACACACACACACTGAAAACATTGTTTATACACTTGCCTCTTAAAAACCCATAGAAAATAAAACTTAACTAAATTATAGTGGATACAAGTAAAATGATAGAATGAGAAAGAATGTGGAGTTTGTTTTACAATGGTAAGGCTGGAAGCCAGGGCCTCATACAATATAAGCACTCTGCCGCGGAGCTACACTTCCTAGTACATAGGGAGTAGAATCTGAAAAATATTTTTCAGATTCTACTTTCTGTCATCATGGCACTATAAGAGAACTCAGAAAAAATTCTATCAAGGTACATATTCAAAGTGGTTTTTTTTTTGGGTTTTTCGAGGTAGGGTCTCACTCTAGTCCAGGCTGACCTGGAATTCACTATGTAGTCTCAGGGTGGCCTTGAACTCATGGTGAGTACTGGGATTAAAGGCGTGCGCCACCACGCCCGGCTAAAGTGTTATTTTTGTCTTTTTAAAAAAATGTTTATCTATATGCAAGTGGAGGGGTGGGTGGGAGGAGAGACAGAGAGAATGGGCACCCCAAGGCCTCCAACCACTACAAAAAAACTCCAGATACATGCATGACTTTATGTTCCTGGCTTTATGTGGATACTGGGAAATGGAACCTAAGTCATTGGGTTAATTACTATGCCATCTCTCCAGCCTTCACTTGTTTTTTTTTTTTGTTGTTGTTGTTTTATATTTTATTTATTCATTTTCAAGCAGAGAGAGAGAGAGAGAAAGAGAGAGAGAGAGAGCGCGCACCAGGGCCTTGTGGGTCTGGCTTATGTGGGTCCTGGGGAATTGAACCCGGGGCCTTAGGCACTGGAGGCAAGTGCCTTAACCGCTCAGCCATCTCTCCGGCCCTTTCACTGGTTTTTGAGAAAAAAAATCTCACTCTGCAGCCCAAGGAGGCCTAGAACTCATGGTGATTCTCCTGCTCCAGACTCCTGGGTGTTGGGATTACAAGTGAGAGCGACCACACCTGTACTTTCGCTCATCTCTTCTAGCCAACCTTTTTTTTTTTTTTTTTTTTTTGGTTTTTCGAGGTAGGGTCTCACTCTAGCCCAGGCTGACCTGGAATTCACTGTGTAGACTCAGGGTGGCCTTGAACTCATGGCGATCCTCCTACCTCTGCCTCCCAAGTGCTGGGATTAAAGGCGTGCGCCACCACGCCCGGCTAGCCAACCTTTTTTTTAAGGTAGCATCTCACCATAGCCCAGGCTGGCCTTGAACTGACAAAAATCCTCTGCAGTGCTGGGATTAAAGGCGTGTGTCACCATGCCTAGCTTACTTGTAGCCAGGCTTCTCATATGACTGTTGCTGCAAGTAACAATAAATAAATGTAGATGTGTACAACAGAAACAACTGACTTAAGTTTCCAATATTCTAAATATACTCTATAACACCCTGAGCAAGTTCCACTTCAGTGTTCAGAAGACAATAACCCTCTAATTATTTTTTTTAAATATTTTATTTATTCATTTTCAAGCAGAGAGAGAGAGAGAGAGAGAGAGAGAGAGAGAGAGAGAGAGCGCACCAGGGCCACCACCTTGTGGGCCTGGCTTATGTGGGTCCTGGAGAATTGAACTCAGGGCCTTAGGCACTGGAGGCAAGTGCCTCAACTGCTGAGCCATCTCCCCAGCCCCCCTCTAATTATTTAACAAGTCAATTACTAGCAAATCAACACAGAAAATGTATACTTACCAAAATGATTGAGGACTGAGGACTGGGGTGCTGAGGACTTGAGGTCCCAAGTAGTAGTAGTTGTTGGGGGACTGGGACTCTTCTGCTGTGAACTTGACGTGGCAGTAAACTGGGTCAAACTTGGAGCTTTCAACTTGTCCAAAATCTGGGAGCTGGTGATATTTCCCATTTTTGATGGTGTAAGCTCTCCAAATCCTGAGCCAAGGACGGATGACTTTAAAGGACATGAAAGAACAAATCCTTAGCAATACGAAGTTTCTTTGATATGTACATAAGTATTTTTAAATCTTTCCTCTTTGATTCTATTTTTTTAAACAAATGAAACAGGATTTTCTGTAACCCTGGGTGGCCTGGGACTCTCTATATAAACTGGGCTAACAACTAAACTTGCCTCTGCCTTCTGAGTGCTGGGATTATAGGCATGTACCACACCACACAGCATACAAGATGTTAAATATATCAAGTGTCTGCAGATTTTTTTTAATGAACCCTGGAACATCTGAGTTTATAACCTCACCTCAGATTACATTATAGGAAAATATGACCATGTAATAAAAATGAACTCAGAATTATAAGGACTAAGTAGATTATACAGTGTTTAACATTCCTGGGTCACTAGAAAGCACCCAGTGTTGGTGCCTATCCCTTTGTATATCTCATCCCACACTTTTTTTTTTTTTTTTGCAGTGCTAGAATTGAACCATAGGGCCTCATAAATTCTAGGCAGGCTTGAAATTATTACTCAATTCAGTAAAAAAAAATTGTTTCCCAAGTTTTTAATTTTTTGCATGATTATGTAGTGTGTATGCATATTTACGTGTGTGACGCACATGTGTACGCCTGAACATAGAGGCAAGGTCAACATAGGTGGGGTCTTCGTCAGCTGATCTCCGCCTTACTGAGAAGAGGTTCTCACTGAACCTACACTAAACAGCCAAAATGCCCCAAGAACTCCCTGCCTCCACCTCCAAAGTACTGGGATTACAGATGTGTACCACAATGCCTGACACTTCATATGGATGCTGGGGATCTGAACTCAGGCACACTACCCAAATCCCCAGCCCATATTTTCTATTTTAGGGGAGAAGGATTCATTTAGCCCAGGCTACCATCAAACTTAAGATAAAACCAAGGATGACCTTGAACACCTCAATCCTCTGGCCTCCACCTTCCAGAGCACTAGAATTATAGCCATGTATCCAGTTTAAGTAGTGCTGATAATTGAACCCAAGGCTTCATGCATGCTAGGCACTCTACCAACTGAGCTATATCCCCAGCCCCATTATTTCCCAACATAAGAAACAACTCATTGGGCATGGTGGTGCATACCTTTAATCCCAGCACTTGGGAGGCAGAGGTGGGAGGATTACTGTGAGTTGAGAGGCCACCCTGAGACTACATAGTGAATTCCAGGTCAGCCTAGGCTAGAGAGAGAACCTACCTCAAAAAACCAAAAAACAAATCAAAAAAAAGTTTTTCTGGGCTAGAGATGGTTCAGTGGTTAAAGGTGCTTGCTTGCAAAGCCTGCTGGTCTGGTCTAGCCCAAGTTAGATTCCTCAGTACCCATATAAAGCCAGATGCACAGAGTGCTGAAGGCATCTGGAGGTTCATTTGCAGCAGCAGGAGACCCTGATGTGCCCATTCTTCCTTCCTCCTCAAGTGAATAAATATATTTTGTACAAAAAAGAAGAACGTTACAAAAATATAAATACGTACAGAGACAGGAAAAGAACTGCTTTGTGAATTTTTGTAGTTTAAGTCAATACTGATATTTGTATGAGTCATTAACTTAAAAACATAAGTATATATACACACTTGAAATAAAATGCAAGAAAAAGAAATCATTAATAAAAAAGATACCTTCAATGTGTTAGTACTCATTGAAATAATTTTAATTATCATAAAGATGTATTTTTATCTTAGTCCAGGAAACTCAGGAGTTAAATTCCACATGGAATCATCAGATATGTGCTTGGAAATTATCACATCATTGTTTTCTGGACTGAGATCTACTGCCAAAATTTCACATTCCTTCATTGTTAAGATGGTGTCCTATACTGCAGATGACACACTTCTTAGAACCCCACACTGAAGGAAAAGTGAGTTACCAGACTCTGAGCAGAGTAGGAGCTGGCAGCAGTGGAGTTTCCCGTCCCTGGTGTCATCTGATTGTTGTGTTGAGAATTTGTGAAAACAAGGGCTTGACCAAAGCCCTGCTGCTGTGAGGTTTCAAAGGAGTTGACTTCTGAGGCTTGACTGGGAGAAACAGGCTTCTGGAGCAAGGCCACAAGGTCGATGCTAAGAAGCCAAAAGTAAAAAAAAATGTGAAAAATAAATCAGCATTAAATTTAAGCTACAAATTAAATAAGCAGAAAGCCGGGCATGGTGGCGCACGCCTTTAATCCCAGCACTCGGGAGGCAGAGGTAGGAGGATCGCCGTGAATTCGAGGCCACCCTGAGACTACGTAGTGAATTCCAGGTCAGCCTGGGCTACAGCAAGACCCTACCTCAAAAAACCAAAAAAAAAAAAAAAAAAAGGAGAGAGAGAGGGAAAAAAAAAAAAGGCATCAATCACCAAAAACAGGTAAACTAAAGCATGGCTTTGAAGAGAAAAAATTATACTGAGAAATTTTCCCAAAAATTACATATCAGCTGCTATGAAAATCAGGAGCAAAGCTGGGTGTGGTGGCGCACACCTTTAATCCCAGCACACGGGAGGCAGAGGTAGGAGGATCACTGTGAGTTCAAGGCCACCCTGAGACTACAGAGTGAATTCCAGGTCAGCCTGGACTAGAGCAAGACCCTACCTCGAAAATCCAAAAAAAAAAAAAAAATCAGGAGCAAATAAGGAAACAAGCAATTTTCTATTTGGTTCATTTTGATTAGAGTATTTTATAAAATTCTTTATTATTTGTAACTAGAGTCTCTTAAATTTTCCTGAAATAGAGTGAATTGATATTCTTAGGTCACAATATAAACAGATATAGATATAAAAATAAAGTCACGACCAAAAGCCTGAAAAGCCTCTCATGTTTATTGTAAATACCCTTGTAAGCTATATACACACACACACACGAATAATTTTTTGTTTATTCAAGGTTGGGTCTTACACTAACCCAGGCTGACCTGAAATTTACTATGTAGTCCCAGGCTGCCTCGAACTCACAGTGATCTTCTTAGCTCTGCATCCTGAGTGCTGGAATAAAAGGTATGTGCAACTATGCCTGGTTTTCTTTCTGTCTTTTTTTGGTTTTGTTTTTCTTTTGGTTTTCTTATATTTAATCATGTATGAGTATAATTTTCTCTCAGAAATATTCAAGAATAAAAGCATAACAAATCAACAGACTCTTGTCTCTAATATGTTAAAAAAAAAGACATGAAGACATGAAGTTCCAGATGTATGCTCCCTGCCATGTGAACGAGCTGCTGACTTACTGTCATAATTTTTCTCACAACGTACTTACTAGATAAAGCTGGACGTACAAGATGCCCTGAATTACTTACAGAGCAAAGTTTTACCTCTAAGTGCTTCTCATGCACACTACCATTCTCATTCTCCTATAACCAAGGTTAATTCCCAGGCTGGTATTTAGATAATGTGATGCCCTAATTCCAGGGACACAATCCAATGTATCTGTATTACTCAACACACAAAAGTCACAGTATTACCAAAAACCAGAGCAAGTTTTATTCCAAAAAGTAAAACCTGAGTGAAAAAATAGTGTAAGAACTATTTAAAGCCCAGGAGATTGTGTACTTGTGCTTTTGTTTTAAATATGGTCTTATGTAGGCCAGCCTATTTTTGTGTCTGACACTGGTCTTGAACTCTTGACCCTGCCTCCCAAGTGCTAGAATTAAAAAATAGCATGCCTGGCTCAGGTCCTTTTTAAAAACTGAAAGTGGGGCTGGGGAGATAGTTCATAAAGTGCTTGGCTCACAAACATAAGACCACTGAGTTTGATCCTCAGAACACCTGTGAAAATGCCAGGTGTTGTGGCATGCAATTATAATTCTAGGGTTGGGGAGGTGGAGACAGGGGGATCCCTGGGCCTTGCTGCCCAGCTAGTTAACCTATTTGACAAGCTTCAGACCAATGAGAAACCCTGTCTCAAATGATGCAGAGCAACACCTGAGGTTGAACCTGAGTTTGATTCCCCAGTACCAACATAAAGCCAGATACACAAGGTGGCGCATGTGTCTGGAGTTCATTTGCAGTGGCTGGAGGCCCTGGTGCACCCATTCTCTCTGTGTGTGCCTCCCTCTCTCTCTCAAATAAATATTTTTAAAAAATGCAAAGGAGCCCAGCATGGTGGTTCACGCCTTTAATCCCAGAACAGGTAACAGGATCACTGTGAGTTCAGAGACTACATAGTGAATTCCAGATCACCCTGGGCTAGAGTGAGACCCTATCTTAAAGAAAACAAAATAGAACAAAAAACAAAGACAAAAACACACAATGGCCAGCATACCTTTAATCCCTGTACTAATGAGGCAGAGGTAAGAGAAATGCTGAGTTGGATGCTATCATGGGACTATAGAATGAGTGCCAGGTCAGCCTGGACTAGAATAAGACCTGGAAAAAAAAATAATAAACCAAAATTGTTTACCTTTGTCCAGGTGTTATGTGATTCTCTGTTGGAACAGATGAAGCAGTGAAGACCTTTGTTTCAGAAAGCTGTACAAAAGTTTAGGAGAACAAATTTAGTATTATCATATATAACATAAAACCAAATGCATACTTAATTCCTGACAATTTTCAGTCATTAGTACTTTCCTTAGTTCACCTAAAGGATGTCTAAAGGAAAAATCATGACAACTAGGTTATTCTTGGAGAGAGTACAGTGAGCAAAGTGCTAAGAATGGAAAGCAGTGATCTTTAGCTCCCACTTGCACTACTCAATCTGTTATTGCAACAAGAGTGGAACAAAAAAACCAGAGTAGAAAAACCAAAAAGGTGAAACCATTCATGTTTTCCTAAAGACCAATGTCTTCTGTAGCCACTGATTAGAAATTTATATTTCATTTTCACTAAGCACATCTATCTTATTTAGCCTAGGCCAGCCTAGGGCTACAGAGCGAGTTCCAGGTTAGTCTGGCCTAGAGTGAGACCATACCTAATATATATATATATATATATATATATATATATATATAATAACTTTGCATAAATACTTAGTGTTTAATTTAAACTGCTATTTCAGCAGTTATTTATTTTTCTGGATTTTTTTTCAGCCAACCAAGTACAAATGGTGGCCCATACCTTTAATCTCAGCACTTGGGAGGCAGAGGTAGGAGGATTGTCATGAGTCTGAGGTCACCCTGAAACTACACAGTGAATTCCAGGTCAGACTGGGTTCAAGCAAGACCCTACCCAGAAAACAAAAAGGACTAAGTACAAAAATGGCAGGTGTTAAGGCCATTTCAGATGATTGAAAAATCTAATCCCAAATCAAAATTCATTTCTTTTTTAATGACACTCAAGTTAGCATCTCAGCAATTTTTGAAGTCAAATATTCTTTTTTTTTTTTTTTTGGTTTGGTTTTTTTTTTGAGGTAGGGTGTCACTCTAGCCCAGGCTGACATGGAATTCACTATGTAGTCTCAGGCTGGCCTAGAATTCACTTAGATCCTCCTACCTCTGCCTCCTGAATGCTGGGATTAAAGGTGTGGGCCACCACGCCTGGCAATTTTTTTTAAAATTCATTTTCAAGCATATATATATATATATACATATATATATAAATAAAGAGAGAGAGAAAGAGAAAGAAAGAAAGAAAGAAAGAAAGAAAGAAAGAAAGAAAGAAAGAAAGAAAGAAAGAAAGAAAGAAAGAAAGAAAGAAAGAAAGAAAGAAAGCACCAGGACCACCACCTTGTGGGTCTGGTTCATGTGGGTACTGGGGAATTGAACCAGGGGCCTTCAGCACTGGAGACAAATGCCATAACCGTGGAGCCATGTCTCCAGCCCTGAAGTCAAATATTCTAACAAATACAATTCAAGGATATACTAATTTAATGCCTACATACTTGGGACAATGACAGTTAAAAAAATATTGTCTTTGTTTACAATAATTAAAGCATCATGTTTCTGTAAGAGCAGAAAATTTTGTATGTACAGTAAAAACACTACAATTCATAACATACAGTAGTTTTGAATGTGAGCCAAAGTATTTCAGGCAGCATTCACTGGCACTACATGTTGATATATAAAATACAAAAGTGCTCATGTGTGCTCAGAAACAAGTCTGCAATGAAGCATGGGCAAGCACTACCAGAAGCATTTCAGGTTCACTATTCACTTAATTTTAAATTATTTTTTGGTTGTGCACCCTCAAACAAACTTAGTACTGCCAAATTTTTTGTGACCCCTACATTTAGTTAGGAGACCCCATGATTGTGTGGGAACACACAAACACAAACTTACTAGACAGCATAGTGGCACACACCTGTAATTCCAGTACTGAGGCTGAGGAAGGAGGATTAGGAGTTAGAGGACAGCCTGGTCTATAACAGCAAGCCCAGAAAGGGTTGGAAATATAGCTCAGTTGGTACAACACTTGCCTGTCACGTGCAAGGCCCTGAGTTCAATCCCTACCACATAAATAAAATTAATCAAATATAAGACTAGGGATTAGAATACATTTTCTACAATTTTATTTACCCTTTTTTTTTTTTTTGAAGTAGGGTTTCACTCTAGCCCAGGCTGACCTGGAATTCAGTGATTCTCCTACCTCTGCCTCCCAAGGGCTGGGATTAAGAGCAAATTTTTCATAGGGACTGAAGAGATGGGTCATTGTCTGCTTGACAAACTTATTGACTACCAGAGTTCAAATACCAAGTACCCATATAAGGCTGAACACAATGTAGTGCACATGTTTTTTTTTTTTTTTAATGGGAGTAAGGGCTGAAGATTAAACACAGGCCTTATATGCAGTAGGCAAGTGATCTGCAACTATGATATAGTCCTAGCCCATCTATAATTCTTGTCAACCCTAAACATATGAAACACTCTAAATCACTTCCTGAAATAACATTCCAGCAAGTCAGAGAACAAAAGGAAAACTGATTTATCAAGGGCCTGTGTTGCACAATGTTCTAAGGTATCTTAAGAGTCTTTAATCTTTACTGTATTAAAAACTTCTAAAGGTAAAACAGTAAGAAAAACTAAAATGAAAAGCAATGATAAAACACAGACCATTTGACTCTTGCACTCTTCCTTTCTATTAAATTAAAAATAAAATAAAAGTTAGGAAAAGTCAAACTGATGGTGCAGGCCTAGAATCCTAATTAGTAGGAAACCTCAGGAAGAAAGACTGCAATTTTTTTTTTTTTTTTTGGGGGGGGGGTTCAAAGGAGGCTCTCGCTCCAACCCAGCTGACCTGGAATTCACTATGTAGTCTCAGGCTGGCCTCGAACTCATGGCAATCATACCTTTCCCTCCCACGTATTATGATTAAAGGTATGTATGCCTGGCAAGCTCACGTTTTTTGTTTTTTTCCTTTGGGGGGGGCTGGAGAGGTCAACAGTTATTGTTCTGAAGAAAAGGAATACAGAATTCACATAACCATTATTTTGCTAAAGCAGAATATTAGTGTTTCTGTGTACAACTACAATGCTTGCTAGCCAGCTTTTCATCATTAAGACTTCAAGCAGCTCATGTCACATAAATGGAAATACATAAGGCAGCCCCCAAAAGGGTGCTCTGGGTCATTTTGTAGAATTCCCACTCCCACCCCCGAGATAGGGCTCACTCTAGCCCAGGCTGACCTGGAATTCAAAGTGATCCTCCTACCTCTGTGTGCTGAGTGCTGGGATTAAAGGCATGGGTTACCTTGACCAACTCATTTTATAGAATTTTTTTATTCTGCTTAGACTTCTTTTTTTTTAAAATTATTTATTCATTTTCAAGCAGAGAGAGAGAGAGAGAGAGAGAGAGAGAGAGAGAGAGAGAGAGAGAGCGAGCGAGCACCAGGGCCAACACCTTGTGGGTCTGGCATATGTGGGTACTGGGGAATTGAACCCGGGGCCTTAAGCACTGGAGGCAAGTGCCTTAACCGCTGAGCCATCTCTCCAGCCCTGCTTAGACTTCTTGAATACCCACTGTGCCCAGCTATGATTTTTTCAGTTCTACTTAACATTTGTTTGTTTGGCAATGCTTAGGAATGAAACTCATGACCCAGAACATACGAAACAAAAACTCTTCAACTGAGCAACATTTGGTCCTTTTTAAACAGGTGTTTTAAAACCAAGTTTCTTTTTTTTTTAAAAAAAAAAACCAAGTTTCTTAAGAACCCTGAAATATGCCGGGCGTGGTAGCGCACACCTTTAATCTCAGCACTTGGGAGGCAGAGGTAGGATGATCACCATGAGTTTGAGGCCACCCTGAGACTACATAGTGAATTCCAGGTCAGCCTGGGCTAGAGTGAGACCCTGCCTAACAAAAAAAAATAAAAAAATAAAAAAAATTTAAAAAACACAACTGAAATACTACTTTCTTTTTAAAACTACTTTCTTTTATGATAACCAGCAGGTGCTAAAAATGCCAATTTTCTACGGACATGACCTAGACAGAAGCCAAAAAGTATGAGGGGTTTTCTCTCACACATGAAAAAAAAAAAGATGTGTTTCATCTGACACCAGACACTTACATCTTCAGTCCAGTCTTCTGTTGTCCAATCCTCTACAGAATTTTTCCATGCACCAGCTAAGAAACAACAAAGTATATAGCACAAAGTCAAACATAGCTAATTCTGAATGAGTATTGTGTACTGTGCAGGAAAAAAAAATTATCATTAGAAATTTAGTTTATAATCCTAGAAATATAAAGACAATCTATTTTCTATAGAGTAAGTGTTGTCAAATGAAACATAGCTAATATATTCTACATAAATTCCAGTCAATGCCACAAATTAATTTGATCTCAATGTAAATTATATCTAAGTAACTCTGTCGTAAGAAAATATGGATATACCACAAATAAACACAATTAACAATGAGCTTATTCCTTATGACAGGGAAAGCTAGGGCTTGGAATATAGCTTAGAGGGAGAGCATCTACACTGGGTTCATTTTCTTTTTTTTTTTTTTTTTTTTTTTGGTTTTTCGAGGTAGGGTCTCACTCTAGTCCAGGCTGACCTGGAATTCACTGTAGTCTCAGGGTGGCCTTGAACTCATGGTGATCCTCCTACCTCTGCCTCCCGAGGGCTGGGATTAAAGGCATGTGCCACCACGCCCGGCACTGGTTTCATTTTCTAATACCTCAAAAAAAATAAAAATAAAAAAAGGAGCCGGGCATGATGGTGCATACCTTTAATCCCAGCACTCAGGAGGCAGAGGTAGGAGGATCACCGTGAGTTCGAGGCCACCCTGAGACTACATAGTGAATTCCAGGTCAGCCTGGACTAGAGCGAGACCCTACCTCGAAAAACAAAAAAAATAAAAAATAAAAAAAAGGAACACTTAAAGAATCTACCATAGATCCTATTGCAAGTATATTATTGAATTATCAAATTTAAAGAAAGAACCTTTTTAAAAATTATTGAATTGAGCCGGGTGTGGTGATGTACGCCTTTAATCCCAGTACTTGGGAGGCAGAGGTAGGAGGATTGTCAAGAGTTCAAAGCCACCCTGAAACTACATAGTGAATTCCAGGTCAGCCTGGGCTAGAGCGAGACCCTACCTCGAAAAACCAAAAAAAAAAAAAAAATTATTGAATTGGGCGTAGTAGCGCACACCTTTAATCCTAACACTCAGGAGGGTAAAGTAGGATCACCATGAGTTAGAGGCCACCCTGAGACTACATAGTGAATTCCAGATCAGCTTGGGCTACCTTGAAAAACAACAGCAACAAAAATCTTATGAGTCATTGTAAAAACATCACTTATAAATAACATTTTTTAAAAAAAATTACAAACAGTGAAAGAAGAGAGACACCAGGGCCTCTAGCTACTGCAAACAGACCCCAGATGCATGTGCCACTTTGTGCACCTGGCTTTATGTGGATACTGGGAAATTGAACTCAAGTCATTAGTCTTTGCAGATAGGTGTCTAACCACTGAGCAATCTCTCCAGCCCCTAACTTTATTTTTTGAGCTTAGACAGGTTCTCATATAGTTGAGTAAGGAAGGCCTTGAATTACTGATCTTGATCCTCCTGCTTCTACCTTCCAAGTGCTAGAATTACAAGCAGGCACTATCACTTCAGGTTTGTCTAATACTTGGGATCAAACCCAGGGCTTTGTGCAAGGTAGGCAATCATTCACCAACTGAGCTCTATCCTCATCCCAACTTTTATCTCTATGAACTAGTTTTGATAAAGATGGTGAATCTAAGTGTTTATTTTTGTAGTGCTGGAGGTGGGCCCCCAAAGCCTTGTGCTACCACTGAAAAAAGCACCATCCCCAGCTCTACAAAATTCTTACCTGCCACATTTCAAAATAAAACATCCATACCTTTGAGTCCGTAAGCACTGGTGTTTGGCATATCCTCAGCTATACTGTGAGCCTTTGCTGCCACGTCTGTAGATCAATGTAAAAAGAAAACATTCAGCCGGGCGTGGTGGCGCAGGCCTTTAATCCCAGCACTCGGGAGGCAGAGGTAGGAGGATCGCCGTGAGTTCAAGGCCACCCTGAGACTACAGAGTGAATTACAGGTCAGCCTGGACTAGAGCGAGACCCTACCTCAAAAAACCAAAAAAAAAGAAAAAGAAAAAGAAAAAGAAAACATTCAGCAAATCAAAACATATGAGGGGGCTGGAGAGATGGCTCAGCGGTTAAGGCACTTGCCTCCAGTGCCTAAGGCCCCGGGTTCAATTCCCCAGTACCCACATGGGCCAGGCCCACAAAGTGGTGGCCATGGTATACTCTTCTCTCTCTCTCTCTCTCTCTCTCTCTCTCTCTCTCTCT
>PVHP010010114.1:0-48546 GCA_004024765.1 Zapus hudsonius | reverse complement strand
ATGAAAATGCTATTACACTGGGCCTGTTCCTTTGTTGGGCCATCCATATGATCAAGTCTTATTCACTTTGATCAACAGTGGGTAATTGTGAATTTTCCTGGACCCTTTAATGGGTTCAATCTATAGTTGTCTCAGAAGGAAAGAGTGGTCACAACACGCTGGCCACCTTTACCACATTTACTGGGGTCCAAAAGAAATTGTGGAGGAAGCAGCAACATCAGTATAGCTTCCAATGCTAGCCCAACATCCACACCAGGAAAATAGCATCAAACACTGCAGTGAACCAAAACACATCAGAACAGAAATACAGAGGCTGCAGAGAAGTCAACCCAATGGACAACACACCTGCCAAGGCTCAGGGGCTGTTGTGGAAGAGGGGGCAGGAAGATTGTGAGAGCCACAAGGAGGGTAGAAACAACCTGAGGTACAGCGCCCCCTAGAGAAAGAGGCCATAATTACCCCACAGTGAACATGGACACCAATAACCCTACTGAAGAGGGCCCTCAGGGAAAGGGGGACAGGGCCAGGAGTGGGGAAGAGATACTAGAATCTATGTTAAACAATTAACTAATAAAAAAAGAGCAGAGGAGGGAGAGAAGGGAGTAAGGAGGGAATATTGATACATACTGATATATGATATATACATTACATATATATGTAATGTATTTATGTATGTATACAATAAAAATATATTTGTTTTTAAATTTTTGATTGCGCCAAAATCATTTCTAAATATCTGAATTTGTATACCAAAGCTAGCTTTTATTCTCTCATTTCCTATTCCAATACAAGAAAAATAATGCAGTTGGTCAAAGTACTTTATAAAAAAAAATAAGCAATATCCGTCAATTGCCATATCACCTAGCTGTCCTGTATTGTAAAGTTCTTTTAAATAGTCTCAAAGTTTTGTATCAAGTAGAATCGGTTTATATATTGTCAAAGAGACAGAGCAGCATGTAATTCTTCAAAAATAAATTCAAATTGTATTTATGGTCCAACTAAACAGATTAGTAGACAAACTCCTTTTTACATTTTTCTGATGGTCATATAGATGAAAAAAGAAATGGGAAAGAATGAAGAAGTCAATAAAGACTTGGAGAAGTTTTTGTAAAATATTTTTAATATTTTTATTCATTAGCTCTATGATTTAGGAATTAGAGCAGAATGACTTATAAAGGAAAATAAAGATTTAAACATGCTAAGCTAGAAATGATTATTTGACT
Source organism: Zapus hudsonius (assembly GCA_004024765.1). Classification (NCBI taxonomy): domain Eukaryota; kingdom Metazoa; phylum Chordata; class Mammalia; order Rodentia; family Dipodidae; genus Zapus; species Zapus hudsonius. The sequence goes on along the minus strand of PVHP010010114.1, from coordinate 47,323 downwards.
TCTATTAAAAATGGCAAAGAAATACCCAAGATTGTTCTAAAAATTCCAGCTGTTCTTATTGCCCTAGTGCATCCTATTCTAGTGCCCAGATTTTCTCTTGGGGTTTTTTTTACACATTAGTATTGGCGGGAATACCTTGGGACAGCACCACCATAGATTTTTTTTTTAGGGAAGTTATGTATTCCCCATATGATTATGGAAGAACATGCACTCAACTTCTTTTTTGTTGCTGCTGAGTTTGCTTTTGAGCCAGCTTGTAGCCAAAGCTGTCTTGAACTTTTTCTGGACTTTTTTACAGTCATTTTGCCTCAGTTTCCCTGGTACTATGTTGAAACTTTGGAAAGCCTGGGATGTGGACTCACAAAGTTCTATAAATACTCCTAATGTTCATAAACTTCTGCTCTGGCCAATAGAAATTAAACCTCCATGAAATGACACCTGGCTTTCTGGATGTTCATATTTACTAAGCACTATGACCTTTAAGAGGTTCAGTAACAGTAGAGTGATCACTTTCTTCATCATAAAAATGAAGATACTACCACATACTTTAAAGGATTCTTCCTAGGGCATGTATGTTAGTGTATCATGAGATTATTGTCACTCCAAGAACATAGTCAATACTTAGCGTGTTAGTTCACTTTTCATGGATGGGATGGTTCCATTGGCCGTGGACCTGTGCTGAACAGAGCATCGTGGCATAGGAGCCTATAGAAGAAACTAAGGACTTCATAGCAGACAGTAAACAGATAGGAATGGGCCAAGGTATAAGATATACCCCCGGGGACCCACTCTCAAGTCCTTCTAAAGTTTATAGCACCTCCCCAAATCATACCACCAGCTGTGGATCAAACCTTCAGTTCATGAGACTTTCACAGAAACACTTAATTCCAAACCATAATACACAGTTAATTTTAACTGTATTATTTCTGCAAGCTAATAATCACATACACTAAAACCTACTTCAACTTAAAGACTGCATAAAATTGGATTTCAAGCCTGGCATGGTGTTGCACGCCTTTAATCCCAGCACTTGGGAGGCAGAGGTAGAAGGATCACCATGTGTTTGGGGCCACCTTGAGACTACATAATGAATTCCAGGTCAGCCTGGGCTAAAGGCTAGCTCTAGATAATCTTTCCTTCCTGGAGAAGCCTACTCTTTCTGCTTTATTTCCCTCTTATTCTAAAATAAATAACAACTGTATTCTTTTAAACAGAACAAAACAAAAAAATAGGTTTGGGTTCACTCATCTATATGAATATATTATAGAACCCCCCTATGTGACCATCTGTAACACATGCTGCCTAGGTATTACTCTGGCTATAAAACATCAATAAGTAGCTCACAGAAAATGAGGAATTTCTGAAACCCAATTTATTAAAAAGAAAATAATGGTTTGCCAGGAAACAAAAAGCACATGAAATGTTGGGGCTAAGGAAATTGTCATTGCTGAAGAGATGAGGGAATTATAAGTAAGCAATGTGCTGTGCATTGGGGCAATAGTAAAGGTACCTTAATGGGCATCTCAGGAGCTGGCCTGGCCTCACCCATCACAGGTTAAAAGTTACAATCATTTAAAAGACTATGCCTTAAGAAGATTGTTCACACAGGACCACCTAGGTAAAATGTGTTCTGATGCTCAGCCACCAGAGGCTGCTGTAGCTATGATCCCAGAGGTCACTTACTGCTTGAGCTCAGACCTTAGCATTGTCCATATGATGCTAGATTTTTTTAGTCCTATAAAATGAAAGGCATACAAATTCAGTGAGAATTTCCCCAAGATTTTAAAAGAAAAGCTGTGTGATAGTTCATATGTGACAGGGTCAAGATTCCTGCAGGCATCCCTGGAGAAGGGGAGGCCTACAATCTGATAGTGACCCCTGGAAGCCAAGCCCAGGGAACATCTGCCAAGGAAAGCCTTGGGCAGTGAACAGAGACGAGCCCAAGAGAAGCCATTTGAGTCACAGCTGATAAGCCCTTCAGGGCAGGGTTGCCTAAGCCGATAGGTACCATCCACCGCCACCACTTACCTTGGAAGCCAAAGGTAGAGCTACTTGTTTTAATGTTTGCCTTTTATTGGTTCAGTACTTCCTTGCTTTTGTTCTCCTTTTGGGAAAGGGATATTTACCCTGTGACATTGTACCTTGGAAACTTGTTTTATACTTTAGAGGAATTCATAGCTAAGAGTTTGTCTTGCCTTTTAGAGGAAACTTTGAATTTGGGCTCCCTCAGCAACAACACACAAAGGAGAAAAAAACCTGGCTACCTCTTATGCAATTCATAACCCCCTACACACTGGACTAATCCAGTATACCCACCAAGGAGGGCCCCCAGTGGGTTGAGGACTAGGAGGAAGGAAATGTGGGTACCACCACAAGATTTGCTCATACATTGTATCTAATTTTTGACAATAAAGATGTTTAAAAAAAACAAAGAGTATACTTCCACACCAACTGTCTGGGTTCCATGGAAATTTACAGTTATAAAATGCATCCATTTTGTATTGCTTGGGAGAAGTCTGCTTAGTAAGATGTGCCCTAGAGTTCAGTATCAGGGACCTATCACTACTGTTGGCTCCTCAAGAATGGCTACTTCCCAAAGTGATCTCCTGAGGTCTTAAACTACTCTGTGTCCCTCGCTGCCCTTCTACCTCCCACCAGAAGTCAAAAGTTACTTAGCAAACAATAGAATATTATATTCATAACTCAGTATACTTTTTTAAATCTCTTTTATTTATTTGTTTGTTTTGTGTGATGCAGTGTCTCACTCTGTCCTAGAACTCACTCTGTAGCCCCTGGCTAGTCTTAAACTAAAGGCTTTCCTTCTACCTTAGCCTCACTGAGGGGTAGGACTAAAGACATGTACCAAACAGTAGGATAGACTTCCCCAGAAGTAGCAAATGACCCGAAAGTTTTTACCACAGATGTTCATCTCTTTATTTCAGCCTGCCTCTTCTCTTGAATGAAACTTGACATCTAGCTTTTAGGGTTTCAACATGATGCCAGGTTTAGTGGAGTTTCAACCATGTTAGCAATATAATGAGACTTGCCTATCTCTTAGGCAGGTAATTGCACAAACAATGCAACATACTTATCATGCTGTATTGGCATTTCCATTACAAGATCTCAGTGGATACCCATTCTGACACACCCAGTGGGTCAGCCTCACATGTGTCCTTTATAAATCACGGGGTCTTCCTAGAAGCCACTTTCTGTTCAGTATGGGTAAGTTTGTATTTTATCAACTGTATGCTTCTTAGAAACTCTGGAATTCCTTTTAAAACAAATTTTGGTAGTTACCTTTTATTTCTTTTTAGGACACATTCTTTTTCAGTGCTTTGGTTCTTTATAACTTTGTAAAAATAACTGCAGGTGAGCTCATAAATTCATTAGCTAATCCCACTGGGACTCAATAATGCATATTACAGACCTCATGAATTTTATATATTAGATTTTTCTCAAGAATTCCCTTACTTGTTATTATCAACATAGCTATATTGACAGGATCTTCATTACCTCTTAATTGCCTGTATATCTTTTTCTTGTTAAAGATCAATTTTTAAAATCAAGTCTTGTCATTTTGAAAGTATCATAGACATGTGATATTGTTAATGTGTTTCATATCTTTGTAGCTTCTTTTCTCCTTTATCATAGAAACTCACAAATCATTCATTACCTTTTGCCTTAAATGTGGCAAATGAACCCTGGGGGGACCACAGAAACAGAATAGGGGCACATATTGGGGAATTCCCCTTAAAACAAAAATATTTTTTAATCTTTCATATTAAAGGTGACTTTAGAACAGTGGTATCCTCTACCTTAACTAAATTCTAACATAAATTACACAGATTTTTGACATTGTTCTATGACCTTTTAGTCTTCTAAATTATCTCCTTGGTTATAAGTAACCCACCATCAGGCAGTTCATCAATCTGTTTATTATTTAGCATTTACCAAAACTTCATTTCTGGCATGTTGTGTGTGTGCATAAAATAGCATTTGAAGAATGATTACTTGCTCTCTCAGAGAATTCTTCCCTCCATTTCAGGATTCATTGACCATGTAAATAACGTACTTCTTCATTTTAAAATATTCTTACTGGGCTGAAAATATAGCTCAGTGGTATAGAATATTCAAAAAAACCTGGGGTTAATCCTAGTATACACACACACACACACACACACACACACACACACACACACACACCTATTTACAGAATCTATGTCTATATTTGTTTTTAAGACAATCAATGCCCAAAAATTGGATACAGTTTCAGAGTGGTAAAAATAGCGATCAGGATATTGGCTAACTTGGTAGCATATGTTAATATACTTTTGCCCTATGCACTGCCTCTAAAATATTCTAAGCACTATGATCAAGTGAACAGGAATGTGGGCAAGACTGGCTTGTAAGAAACACTTAGATTGGAGTCGTTGAATGTAGTACTAAGAGAGATTGACAAGACGGAAAATTTAGTAATGTTTTCATCTCTGCTGTCCTGTCCTTCCAGCATTCCATTCTCAGTGCTATCTTTTTTATTTACTTGAGAGAGCAAAAGAAAGAGGAAGACACAGAAAGAGAGAGAAAAGATACAGAGTAAGTATGGGCACAGCAGAGCCTCCTGCCACTGCAAATGAACTCCAGAAGCATGTACCACTTTGTGCATCTGGCTTTTATGTGGGTACTAGGGAATTGAACTTGGGCCATCAGGCTTTGCAGGCAATCCCTTAACTGTGAAGCTCTCTCTCTAGCCCCCTCAGTGCTAATTGTCACCATGTTTTGTTTAATTTCTAAAAGCATGGCCTTGGGAGATTACTCTGCCAGCACATGTGCTTGCTTACAAAGCCTACTGGCCCCAGTTGGGTTCCCCAGCACCCATGACATATGTGCCTGTAGTTAGTTTACATTGGCAAGAGACCCTGGAGTACCCACACATGTGTGTACATAAGAAAATAAATAAATAAAATTTTAAATAAAACTTTTAAAGTTATTATACAAATGCAATCCCTTTTATTAGTTCATGGTACTTTTTTCTTAAATACCTAATCCATTGGCTAAACCTCCATACTTTAAGTATTTGATCTTTCTCATATGATCTCTTCCTACATACTGAAAATTTTCAATGTTTTTGCCATTTGTGCTTTAGTCACTACCATGAAATTGGCTGACATTCACCTTGTTTATTGTTTGTTGTTGTTGTTGTTTTGAGGCAGGATCTCACTCTAGCCCAAGCTGACTTGAAACTCACTTTGTAGACCTCAAACTCACAGTGATCCTCTTACCTCAGTTTCCTGAGTGCTGGGATTAAAGGCACAAATCAAAGGGATTAAATACCTGACTTTGCATTTCATTTATTAAGCAAGTAATAGGTTAAAGAAATATTCAGTGTAGTATTTTAATTAGAAATCTCCTGACTTAATTATTTCACAATGAATAATATCATTGCCAAACAGTATTTGTGGAAGAAACATGAAAGGATATTTTCTCCTCTATTCAGGGTAAGAGATAGGTGGAGCTTAGTGATTATTCAGTTAGTCTCTAATATAATAAAAACAATCATTTATTTTTATTTAAGCTCACCAGTGATTGCTTAAATACTTCTTTTATGACAAACGTTGCACATGCTTTGTCCATCCTGAAATACACTTCAGAATTTACCACAATTTTCCTATTACATCATCATAATGCTCTAACTAAAATACAGAAGGAATGAAAGTAATTTATAACAAAACTTACATGAATTTCAGTATTTAAAGTGCTCTGGGCAATCTACATGAGAAGTTCTAATAAAAGGAGTTAGATCCTTGGTCGTGTGCACAGAATTCCCAAGCATACCTGTTTACAGGCATGCTTGCTGGCTATTCACATTCATTGGTGTGGTGCCATCAGTAATCAGATGTTTTTGCAGCATAAACCACTTGATATTATCCCGAAAAACACAAGTATACAACCCCTCCACTTTACAGGATAACTAAATTCCTGGAAAATTCAGCATACACTAAAGATGTATGAAAAATTTCTTTGGGTTTGCCTGTAGAACGGATTCAAATAACAAACCTCTATAATTAGAAGGTTTTTTCAGTACAATAGGTGTAGATGTTTGAAACCACGTAGGATACAGACCAGCTCAGCATGTTGTATGCCATGAAAATTGAGATGTCTACCCATCTATGACTACCTCCCACTCAGTGCCAATCATACCCTTAATTATCTTGACCACTAGAAATATTCTTACAAATTTCCAAAATACCGGTAGAGTTGCCTACCATCCACTAAGACCCACTAATTGAGAATGAGAAAAGAAACGCTTTGTAATGGAACAGTGGGACTCTGCTTTTTTTACTTTTATACTAAATTTTGTAGATTAAGAAAGTGAAAAAAAAGAAAGTGAATTTACCCCAAAATGAATTATTCAGCTAGGAGAAACTTGCCAATCCAAAAAGATATAGAAACTCTTTCCTGGGAACTGGCAGTTGTTCATTGTGGAAAAAACCCTTTACTCCCTTTGTGTGGCCTATTCAAGATTAGGAAATTGGGGGTTTGAAAAATAGAAGTTAATAGTTCCTAAAATGGGGGATTTCGGTAAGGATAACATTGTGGCCAAAACCAGGCCCTGATGGAAAATCTATGCTTCTGTCTTTAGTATGGTTAGTGCCAAAATCATTTCCTGTGGATGCTCTTTTTCACTGGCCTAAATTTTAGCCTTTTTAAAAAAATATTTTATTTATTTATTTAAGAGAGAGAGAGAGAGAGAGAAGAGGCAGACAGAAAGAGAGAATGGGCACACCAGGGCTTCCAGCTACTGCAAATGAACACCAGACGCATGCACCACCCTGTGCATAGCTTTAAGTGGGTACTGGGGAATTGACCTCGGTTCCTTCTGCTTTGCAGGAAAATGCCTTAACCACTAGCAATTTCTCCAGCCCAACTTTAGCCTTTTATATAATCTTATGACTAGATAGTGTAATGCACAGTATTTTTATTCAGTGTAGTAAAACACATCACTCTTTTTTTTATAAACAATGGGCATTTGTTTTTTTCACAGTTTTGCAAGCCAGAAATATATGACCAAGGTGTAGAAAATCCATTGTCTCGTGTGGCACAATTACTGGCTCATAGGCAGTAGTTTCCAGATGGGTCCTCAAATGCAAAAGGGATGAGCAACTTTCTGGGGTGTACTTGGTAAAAGCACTAATCCTATTTATGAGGGTTGCTCCTAATAACCTCCCAGAGCTCCATCCCATTGGAGAACATGAGCATTTCGTCCAGTGCATTTCAATTCCTCCTCCCTTCCACAGTCCTCTTTAACATTCATCTGCTCCCTAGATGACATCAAATCTAATAGGAATTCCTTTATCCACCTAACTGGCCATCACAAGTAGCTCAAGTAATCCATAGTAACCTGTAAATATTTTCATTAAACTTTGTCCCTTGGAGGTTTTGTTGTTGATGATGATGTTGTTTCAAGGCAGGGTCTAGCTCAGACTGACGTTGGAACTCACTCTGTAGCCACAGGCTACCCACTAACTCAGAGTGGTCATCTTACCTCTGCCTCCTGAGTTACTCATTTTAAGGCATATGTCACCACATCTACCTCACTGGATTTTGAAAATGGTTTCTAAACATATTTGAAATATAAGTAGATCAAGATGGATATGCATGCAGTTACCTGACTTCCAAGGACTATTTTTTAAATATTAAAAATCCACTTCCAGGAGATAATGGCATTGAATGGTTGCTGGAGGAAAAAGAGTCATCATTTTCAATGATGTGAGAGGAAGAAGAAGGGTTTCAGTAGGAGAGAAATGAGAGGGTGATGGGGATGCTACATGGTATATGTGTATGAAATTATCAAATAATAAAATAAATTCCTCTTGTATAAATAAAAAATCCACCTCAAAGATGCATATTTTTATTATGTCTTCATTTGCAATGGTAAATGCCCAGAGCTAGTACAGGTACTGTTATCTTTTGGGTATTGATCTTTCTATCCCAGGACTACTCAAACAGTGAGTCACCATAAACTGAAAGTAAAAAGATTTTGTAGTGATTTTTATCACCAGGGAAATTTGTTCATCCTTCAGAAAGATGGTCACCAGAAAAATAGCAATAAAGAAGTTAAAATTGCTTCAGACCATTGACTCTCTGGTCCCTCCAGATTCATAGATTAAATTGGTCTTCAGGAGTAGGAGGAATTATGAGAGAAGTGCCCTGAGAAAGCATACAGACTGATCATAGCCTGGGTAACACTAGCAGGTGTAGTGTGATCACCATGGAGGAAATGCCAAATGTGGCTGGAAGCTTGGGAAATAAGAAGGGAAGGAGACAAATAACACCCCCCCACCCCTGGTTTATTGTGTGTGGGGATAGGTGTTGCCATGTACTGTGGATCTGAGAATGGTCTTTCAAAAGAAAGAAGTACAATTTTAGATATTGTATCACAAGTGCAATTTAGTAGTTTTATCTGGACTTAAACACTATAGACATTGAAGCATACATTTCATAACCCTACCCCGAAACTAGGCCTCCTTCTAGATGTACCCAGATATTTAAAGTAGACGTAATCTAAAGCTGTCGTGAACACTTCATTTGTTTGGAGAATATAAATACTTTCAAATTTAAAAGAATCCTTTAAGGATATCATTTGACTGTCAGTAAAAATTACTATAACAACAGGATGTTCCATGTTTTAAAGAACTTGAAATTTTACACACCTACTGAGGCAGGCAGATATATTTTTTCCAAGAATTCTGTCTAGAATTGCCAGAATCCAATCAGGCACTTGAGAATTTACCAACAAAACCCAGTCATCAACCCCTCCCTTGAATCATGTTGAACTTTGCTTGAAAGGCATAAGCACATAGAGAAATGACCTCATCTGTAGTCTGCATACAATAGTGTTGGGAATAGTTCCCAAGAGTAGGACTTCAATACTGGATTTCAATTCCAAGTGCAGCTTCCTAAGTCCTGTCTGCAGAGGAGAGGAGGGTGAGAACATCTTTGTGAGGGCATCTATGAAGAGGGGGGTTCTCTCATAGGGGCAGCTCCCACAGTTAAGTCACATGCACAGACTGTAGCTTTCTGCTCTCTGGCCAACCAAATGCAGCCATAGCATCTTTATTGTTGTAACTCCCAGATTGTGATACTGTCACAAAACTGTTGCTAGGCAACTAATGTGGTTACCAGGTCTCAGCGAATAGCTGAAGGGGAAGGCAAAGTGTTGCACCATTGTAGAGTAACCATAGCAATGACCTACTATTACAGACTAAAGAATTATCATTAACAATGTTAAAGTATCAGAGGCCCTGAATTTGGAGACTCCAAGCACTATCTTTGCATAATTGAGCGATCTCGTAAGAGATTTCAACCATTTCAAAGCTGTTCACTTCTTATTTCTATGAGAGAGCTTTTGTAATTTAAAAATATATATTTGAATTTTATAAATCAATTGTGAAGCTTCTGGTTAAGTGAAATAAACTATCACCAGTAGTCAAAAACAATCTCTTCGTGTGTCCTCATGCCTACTTCAGTGTTACTTGTACCTTGTGTCAAACTGAAAGATTTGATTTGAAAAACAGTATACAATAATATTCAATCCAAGCCACAGAGATTCCGAAGTAGAGTAACTAAATTGACAGCCTGCATTTTCTAAGTAGGATTCCTCTGACAAAACTGGAGGCCTAAGTGCTTTTACTAGTTACTGATTTGAAACATTTTTCTCTATGTGCCATCCTAAAATCTGTAAAAATGTGGCCCGCTAGGATCTGGTCCTTAATTGTCTCCTGTGATTTGATCCCAGTGATCTCGCCGAGGCCATCTCAACGATAGTTTCTGAGATAAGGCGAGAAAGGAAAAATAACATAAAATAAAAGGATTCCCCTTGGGAAGCAGGAGCCCTGGGGCGCTGTGTGGGTGCGGTGGGTCCGCTCCGGGGAAGCCAATCCCCGGCGCCCAGGCCCGGGAGGTGGGAGGTTTGTAGGCGGAGAGGGAGTGGCCCTCCCCGCCGCCGGGCTCCTCCATTGGCCGGGGGCCCCGGGCGGCCGCGGGCCAGTGCGGGCGGGCGGGCGGGCGGGCGGGCGGCGTGGGGAGTGCGGGGCCGGCGCGGGTCTCCCGGGCGCCGCCCTCGTAACCGCCTGTGTGTGTGTCCCCGCAGGCACCGACCGGCACGAGCTCACGTCCTGGAAGAGCTTCCCGTCCATTTTCAAGTTCTTCACCGACGCGTCGGCGGCCAAGAGCAGCGCCCCGAGGGCGGCCGTGACGCGGCGCTCGCACCGCATCAAGCACGAGGAGCTGTGAGCGCCCGGCGCTCCGCCCGAGAGACGCGGCCTCCCGAGCCGAGGCTGTCCAGCGGCGCGGGCCCCGCACCCGGGCCCCGCGCCTGCCTTCCCGAGGCCCCGCCGTCCCGCGCCCACCCTCCCGAGGCCCTGCGCCCACCCCGGCCTGCGGGCGCGGCGTCTGCGCGGTCCTACCGCCCGCTGCAGCGGCGCGGGCTGGCACCGCTCCTCCTGCCCTCCCTCCGACAGCCGGCGGGCTTTTATCCCTCTCTTCAAACTTTCTTTTTAACTAGGTTTTCCCTTAAGGGCAGCTTCTGCGCCCCTCCCTTTCTTAGAAAGTACCACCGCCTCCCAGAAATGCCAAATTTAAATTCAGAACATCAATGCCATGATGTGCCATGTAGTTTGGGGAGTGGAAATTGGTCTCTCCCTAAGGATCCGTATTCAAAACCAGAAGAAAAACTTTGCATACAAATTCATAAAGTCCTGGATCCGAATCCTTTCTGCTGAAAATTCTCGCCAGGTGAATGTGAGGCTTTTTACTCAAGTCTTTCATTTCAGGAGAAAATGTTTAAGGCAAAATAGAAATCTAATTCTGAAAGGTCCAATTTCCAACTTTTTCATGCGAATTTACTATTAAATAGATGGTGTGAGTTGAGTGGCATTGTGATTTGATGCTACACTTAAATTTTGATTTTTCTATTCCACAGTGGAGGAAGGTGGTGGTAGTTGCTAATCCTTACTAGAATGTACTTTGAGCTTTCTTGTAGTTAAGCCCTTTAAGTATAGAATTTTTATTATCATCAGGAAACTGCACATTTTGGATGCTTTTTCTTCTGGAAGGTTTAATAGAGTTAAAAGATTGTCTCAATTTTCTTTCAAGTAAGAAGACAGACTTGGAATGAATAATTTTCTCCTCTCAGTCCAAACTTTTTAGTATTTCACTCCCTCTTTAGGGTTTTGCCCTATAATTTCAACAGTTACATATTTTAGTCCAGCTAGTATCTGGCCAGCACTGTGAAATATAAAAGACAAAATAAGTAAATATTTTGCTGACATTAAAATCAAACTATTAAATTTTAACATCATTTTAATTACTTGAAGAATTTGATTATCTAGTGAAGATTGTTTCTAGTAGATGAAGTTCTTCCACCTTTTTAAGTGTATTCAACAAGTAACATGCCTGCCTTTTTTTTTGAGGATGTGACAAAATGTACCCAAAATGACTTTGAACTGTCTTGCCTCAGAAAACTAACTGAAATCAACCACTTCATGTATTCGTGTTTTTATATTATGAACCGATTTCAGCACACGTTAAAACTGATCATCTCTCATGCTGTGTTTGGATACAAGTCGATTCCTTGCGAAGGCAAATTAAAGGGTTTTGTTTTCAGTGGTCCTGCCCTTGTGTCTTTTGATGTTACTTAAGCAGCAACAACTTAGGAAGAACAAATCAGAATGGCATTTTATCCAGCTCCTGGGTGGTTAAAAATGTGTGGCTCCAACAATGTCAAGCGCACTGCTCTAGGATATTGGCCCTTTTTAAAAAATCTGATTTATCTTGATTTTAGAAGAAATAATGAACTTGAAAAGTAATGGTGTCTTCCCATTGACAGGATTGAGATTTAATGTGGATTGAGTATATTTTTCCAAATGTTACAAATTGTATTAGTGTTTTCAAAGAATATGAAATGTTCACAGGAAACTAATTTTGTAGCATAAACAAAAGGCAACACTTGTGCGATGCTAATTTGTAAAGCTTCTGCAGCTGATCAAGCAAAGTAAATATGCCCAGCTTTAACCAAAGGACTGCTGTTTCTCTTCACTTTTCTCACCTCTTTCTAAAAACCTTGTATAGAGAACATCACTGCTATCATTGTCTTTAGTACTTTAAAACTACTGGATTCTAAGACTTTGTTTGACTGTCTATAGAGAGCTATTTGCAAACTTAAATTGTGTAAATGTAATTTCTCCTTGTGGATCTGAGCTATAGCAACCCAGAGGGAGCTAGCAAACCACTCCAGACCACCAACCGATAAGGGAATAGATCCCTATGGTTTTAAACCTGTTGCTTGTGAGTCTGTTGATGCAAATATAATACTGTTCACCTCCGATTTCCTGGAGTAACAAGAAGCAGTTGGAAATAGCCCACCTGTGGAGGGGTGGCTAGTATTAACTATACTTCTACTCTTGTGTTCTCCCCATTTTGGGTTTTTATTAAAATATTTTTAGGTGAGTAAAGATTTAAATTTAGAATGTGTACTGTTTTTGATTTTTATACTTACTAAAGCAAGTGGAATGAAAAAGAAGTCATTGGTAAGCTTGAAGATTCAAAACAGTCCCATTGAAACATAAATGTCAGGTCATTGTTTGGAGCTTTCTAAAGGTACCTAACCATGTAGTCCTTGACCATCCTAATGGGTGTTTAGGAAGGAGACCATCTATTTGTCATTATTGTTCTTTTCTCAAGTTTCTGCCTTGTGCTTCAATTTGGTTGCTTTCTTGTTTATATGTCAAAAAGTAATAAAGCACAGGATTTCCTATAGCCCACTCTGTTTAAATTTTTTAAATAAAAATAGTTTTCCCAATGAGTGGCAGTGTATTATTCCTCCTCAGAAGTTTCTTTATTCCTCAGCTGCCCAGAGGTTTTCAAAGCTGAAATATAAAGGGAGTGCTAGAACTGCATTCATCAATATTTTAAGCCTTATAACTGCTTCTCACTATTAGTATTGCTGTGATAATATCCTGACATCAGTTGACTCCCTGTTTGGCTTGCATCTTTCCCAAACCAATGTTTTTAAGTCATTTGTTTTCACATACAAATATCCCCCTAGCAAGAAAATTTGAAGAACTTTTCATCAAGTAAGCGTGTTTTCGAAAAGGAAGCTGAAGAGAATAAATTGCTCCCAAATTCCTGGTATTAAGACCTTGATGTACTGTGTTCAATCTGAAGCTAACTTGTTTACATTGGTTTCACAGCTATTACTTCCTTAAAACCTGGAACTCCTTTGAGAGATTTTGGGTGTTGCAATACGTTAGCTAAATTCTCACTCAGTCCTAACAAGTTAGATTTTTTTTTTTTGGCATGTTCTTCTGGATTGTCTGGACTTCCAATCTTGTTATAGTTTCAGTGTAAACTAACAGTTTCCTGTTGGTGGCTGTACTCTTCATTTAAGAAAACTATTACACTATAGAATTTTACAAAGTAAAATTTCTGGAAAACTTTTCTCATGACTCTGGGAGTGGGGCAATAGGTCTTTAACTGTGAGACACTCATCTTTGAAATATGGGTGGCCAAATGGGGTAATCGTGGTAGTGATTTTATAACTTACTAGAAGCTGTAATAATATAAAATAAAAGACTACCAGACTCCCTTTCAAAAATGTAATACTTTCCTTCTTTGTATAGAATGACTGAGTGGGAGTCTCTTGAATTGTTCATCTTCCTTTTATCTAATATTCTATTAATCTCCAAAAGGATCAGTTTGAGTCTGGGAAAGGGTTTTTTTTAATCAACACTTCACAGGGCTTAAAGCTACCCCACCTAAAGTATCAGCTTTATGAGGCAGGTTTAGGTTTAAAGCATTGTAACTGTCATACACTGTACTAAAAGAATATACACCAAGTGGAAGATGTTGAAAAGAGGGAAATAGCACAAAGTCGATTAATAAAGATTATAGAGTAGAAGTAGTCATCAAAGCATTCCAACATTTATCTTGAAATCTGTATAGGGTTTTAAATAAAGCTACAATGATAGTTTTAAACCTTACACTTAGAAGGGATGAATGTTGATCTAATTGATTCATTTGGATCGATGTTTTTAAAGTTTCACACCACTGATCTTTCATGTAGTGATGTCTTTAGCAGTCAGTGGTCTGACAGGAGCCTTCTCAGATTTCATCAGTGGGACCCTCCATGACATCTAAAATTATGCAACAGCGCAGGCAATGGTAACTGTGGAACTGGGAGACCTCAGTGTCAACATGTTGATTAGAGCGAAGAACTCTTGTTCATTCTTAGCACAAAGGTTTTACAGAAATAATGCTAAATGAACTACAAAAGCTAAAGAGTTGCCAGATAAGAGAAAGCTATTCTGAAAGCTTCACCAATAAGCAAACATCACGGACTGTAGTGATTTCCCCTAGAATGTAAAAAATGAAAATTTGACTTAATTCATGATGACTTCCAGTCAATTTTTCTTGGTCCTTTGCCTTGAGATTTTTGAAGAAACCCTTTCACTATATTCTTTGTATTGTTAGAATTGAGTTCTATTTCAGAGACATGAAAGGTGCTTCTAGGAAGAAATCTAGAGAGGTCCTGCATCTGTCTTTCCAAATCGTTCAGCAATTTTTTCTTCCTTGACTATTACATGAGGCGAGAGGAGAAGTTGCCATAGGTAAATGATGTAGAACTGTACTTTATGGCCAGCCTCTAGTACCAATACAAAGATTCTGAAATGAAAAGACAACTAACACCACAAGAATGATATGTCTCTTTCTAAAGTTCACAATTTGAATAATGAACTTGGATAGAAACTTGGCAGGAAAACAAACCATGGCACCATCACATCACCAACCATTTTCACTTTTCTGTCCAATTTCAGAGTGCATGTGTTTGTGAGTATTTCACTAGATCAGTGACAGCTCTTTATTTGCATAATTATATGCTCTGGTCTGAAGAGAAAACTAACCCCCAAATTTCATGGGTCACCAAACTGCAACAATCAATGTTTTATCACGTATGCTAAGCAAAATCTAAGAAGCTATATGAAGTTTCTTGGGGAGTTTTTACTCCTCGGAAAATTAAAGAGTTTTCCTCTCCTGAATAGATTCAAAATCTTTCCAAGTTCTTTGTATCTGTATTCTGTTTGAAGGCAAAACTAGAGATTAACATGTAGATCTGGATCTTAGACTCACCAACGTTACTTCAAAGTGGCTTAGAAGAGCAGCTTTTTTTCTTTTTTTTTCTTTTTTTTTTTTTTTGGTGCACTAAATTTTAAAATTCTAAGCAGTGTCCTCCATACTGTGAGGAAAAAGTATTGATAAAATTATGATTTGCCAAAATAAATCTAAATTAACTGCCATTTCCTTCCTTAAATTATAAATTAACTGCTCATTTCCTTCCTTAAAAATCTCAGGGCTTTTTCAAAGACCTAATAGAATGTTTTGTGCATATATGTACATATATGTATGTCACATGCATATACATATCTATCTAAGAGGTACTTGCATCCATCAATTTCTGGGCGTTCCACCTGAAATATACAGACAACATATATATACACTATGCATATGTCTATTCAGTGCCTGTCACATGGTAGGTGCTTAGTATACATTGGTCTCCATGAAAGTTTATAAATTTTTCTGTGAAATAAATTTTCCATGTTCAAAATCTTCAAAGCTTTGTAATAAATATTTTAAATGTTTCAAGCTTATTTTCATCTTTAAATGCTCTGCTTGTCTGTAACATGTGCTTGTGTGTAAGATTGATTTTATTTCATTAAAGAAAAATTGATTTAAGCCAATGATGTCTTTATGGGCATTCTGCCAAAATTGGTATACAATAGAGCCCAGAGATGCATACAGACAGTGACTTCTTATGGAATTATTAAAATCCTGGAAAATATGTCTTTCCCTAGTTCTAAAGAAATATTCAAAGTGCATGGTTTAATTCTGTGACGCAGTAAGGAGTGAAATTAAGAGTTTCCTCATCAGACAACTTAATGTCATTGAAAAAACCACTGGAAGGAAAATCTAACAGTTGCATAACTTTGAAGGATTTTATTCTCTACTCAAAGGCATCAGAAATTTTCCTATAATTTCAAGTGTAAGGGAGCTTGATTACTCCCAAGTTTTTGTTTGAAGCTGAATTTCAAATGAAAGATACTTTCTTGTATTCTAACACTACCCATCAGGGTTCACCAAATCTCACCTCTGGTACTGACCTTGAAGTGTTCACCTAGCTACATCTGGACACCCTCCCTAGCCATTTCTATGTAGGCTATAGGCCTCGGAATCTTTTAGGTGGAAATTCTTCAAAACTGAATCTGTAAGAACAAATAAGCCCAAGATTAGCATTTTATCAATGAAAATAAGACTATGGGTTTATGAATAATGTTCTGAGTTAGATTAATCATATTTTATTAAGCTATAAATTCTAAGGAAAACAATAGCCAATGTTTATAGCTATTTACTTTTTCCCCCTTCTATTTGACTTTCATGAGAATATTGTTTGAAGTTTCAGACAAGGCTCAGTTCTACTCTATCAGGAACTTAGAGAAATCCTTTCCCAGTAAATTCTACACAAGAGAGGAAGACCTAAAGGACCAAGGTTTTTTGTGTCATTTCCATTTGCCCAAGTATCACCTAGTACCATAAAGCTTCTTGCTTCTCCTTTCTAAAATCATGCCTAAATTAAAGGCTTTATTCCAATAAATATTTGTGCCATCTCTGAATGCATAGAGAACCAGGATTTATCAACTGAAGAAACATTGATAATTTGTTGTGGCTTTGTTGACATTTTCTTTTTCTTTTCCCCCTTTTACTTTGGTTTTGCTTCAGTAAATTACTTAATATCATCCCCTGGAATAACCAGCTCTAAAATAACACTAGCACAGTGTCACAATTTGGCTTTCATGCAGTTTTGAAAGAAAACCATTAAAATTTCATTGATCTCACAAATATTGATCTAGTTCTTGATATCAAATATCAAATGAGATGCTGTCAGTTGCTGCTGATGATTGGGTCAGCTGTTTGAATTCACATCTTCCTTCAGTGTTGCATGGACTCAAGTTGCTAAGGCTAAATAAGATTTCATGATTAAAACAATTAAGGTCAATTCTTTTCCTGTTTTTCACATTTCTGGTTAGGCCAAACTTCATTAATGGTGTACTTATTATACACTACATGCTGTGTGTGTGTGTGTGTGTGTGTGTGTGTGTGTGTGTGTGTGTTACAAGAGTAGAGCACTGACTAGTTAGGTTAGGTTACATTTACATTCACAATTATTTACTAATTTTGAAGTAAATTCTGCCTGAATCCTGCTTGCTTTCTAGTCATCTGTCTTTTAGGGAATCACATTTGGTTTTTTTTTTTCCCCAAACGCAATTGTTAAGACCATTGCTTTAGAATACAGACTGAACTCTTAGCCACTGCTACTTAATACATATTCACTGCATCAGGTAAATCACTTTTTTATTCTTACTGACAAAAAATGTATCTATAGCATATGCAAAGGGTATATTTGAAAAAAATTGTTTCAGTGGATATATGTTTATAACTTCTCAATAAAACCACGTTATCTAGCAGAGTAAACCATACTGTGCTTTTAGTTCCTAGAAAATCTGGAAATACCTAATTATCCTTGGATATGTTTAGAATCTCAAATTGCCCTTTCTCTTCCCTCCTTACTCTTTACTTTGTACATCAGCAATTCCTGATTTCATTATTTTAAACTGTGGAAGACCGGGCAGGAAAATGTCCTGTAACGACCAGTTAACAGCGCTGTCTAAGCAGTGACTGAAAAGTAAAATAGGATCCTCCACGATGAATTTTTAAATTACACCAGCCACATTCGTATTTTCCATATTTGCAAGGAGAAAACAAAATATACATATATATATGGCCACACGAATTCATGTCCCTTTACCCTTTTTACACCTGATCTCCGTGTGGGGACTACGAAGTAACGCGACGGGCAGCGCAGCGCTCTTCCCAGCACCATGGACAGCTCCTGTCGCCCCCTTTCCACTCCCCTAGGCCGGAACCCGATGTCCCAGCCCCGCGGGACTCCCCTCTCCGACCACTCCCCCAGGATAGGAAATTGTCTCTTGAAATCTTGGAATCTGAGCTCAAACCCCGCAGTGCACGTGCAGCCTGCAGTTTGTGGGTAGAGTCTTGCTCGCTCCCTGCCTGGTGTTAATGACAGCGCCCAGAGTTGATCCACTAGTAGCCTGCGCGTCCCCAGGAATTTGCATCTAGTCTTTTCTGAAAGCAGCGCCACTCCCTGTCACTGCTCTGGTAAGGGGCTTCCCTCTCACAACCCTAACTAACTTGTCTTTCACCAACTTTTCCTCACCATCCTTTAGCGGGCCAGATCTGTACCAATTCCAGTGTAAGGGGGTCTCTGCTAGGAGCGCACTGTCCCATGTCCCAAGGCTCATAATCGCAGCCACCACAGAAATGGTATTTCAGGAGATGTTCGTCCAGACCTGGAGCCCTGGGTCTCACCGCACTGCTGGTGGCTGAAGCCCTGGGATTGAGTCCGGTGCTGGTGGCTGCAGCTGGCGCTTGGGGACCCGCGCAGAGAAACCTGGCCCGGTGCTCGGTACCCACCACCTCTTCTCTGCAAACCTCAACTGTAATTTCCCTATATCTGGCTGTTTGGCTTTCAGGATTCACTGTCGTGTTACGCAAAGTACAATAAAGGAAGACCACTTCTGTGTGGCATCGTTTTCATTGCGTATTCTTCCTAGCAACACAAGTCGCCACTCCTAAAACAAGACCAGATTTTTAAATGTTCAAATAGCACCTTGTTGGATTGAAACCCGCTTCGTTTTCGGGGCTTTGAGTGAAATCTATTCCCTCCCATCAGGACACAATTCTGGTAATCAACTATCTTGAAACGACATTCAAAAACATTACGTTTAGAGTAGCTGAGACCAACAAAACCCAATATTTCTATTAAAGACTGAGTAAAAACAGTTTCGAATAAGCTCAATTCAAACTTTTCAAGTAAGTGTCAAGTAAAAAACGGGAAATAATCTTGATATCTTAAGGGTTCTAAGGGTTCCCCCTCCCCTGTGAGTCACCCTTGAAAGCCACTTTCAATATTGCTTCAGTACGGTAACACAGATTACCACACGATTCAGGACACTATCACTCTGTACTTGACACAGCATTACAAGAAAAAAATGATAGTGAGTTTCTCAGTTTAGAGCCAATTTAGGTTCAAAACACTGTGTTTTTCTGTCCCTTAAGAGGCAGGAATATTTCACTTAATCTTTCACTGGTTAAGCATTCAATTACTTTTCTCAAAACAGCTATAAATGTGTTGCCTTTTCTTACAACACTGCTTACATAAACTGTCCTTTCCTAGTCTGCAAAGTCACTCCTGAGTTCTTTCTCCCCGCAGATCATCTTTCCTCATAATTTGATTATGACTTTGGTCGAAAGAGCCATTGAGTGCAAATCCATACTACTGGAGAAATTTATTTAAACTAGCTGCTCTACCTTTCTACTAAAACGAAGACAAACTACCGTTGCTTGTTAGAGTTGGCAGCTGAAGTGTGTAAGGTGACAAAGGGGACCTGTTGAATCTCAGTGACCAGGAGACTTGCGTATCATGGACTAGAGCATATCTACTACTATCTGTCCCGGCAACTGAAATATCACTATATGTTTACTTGTCTTTGGACAGTGTATTTTTGGAGAGTTCTTTCTCCAAACTGAGCTTCCATTCTTAAATAAATGAATTAGTTCAGTCTAGCCTTCTGGACTTCAGGAGCAAAGGGAAATCAGGTGCAGGGAGGAGAACTGGAATTCCCTTAGTAGAAAGGGGAGATTTTGGAGAATTGATGTGACTTGTACTGACTGAAGTCCAGGGTGATGAGGGTTTGCTTTCAATATGGGTTTTGGAAGATCTCTTTTTCTCATAAAATATTTCCTTTTATTAATCAATTTTTTATTTTAAAGAAAACTTCCTGATTCAGTTTCAGAATAACTTTTTAAGATTATTTTAAATAAATTAGGAATCAGAACTAAGAGGATATTCAAGAATACTTTAGCCAGATAAAACTATGAAGAAAAGAATTACAAACTCAATTTCCATATAATAGAGCAAAACAGTGAGGGGATTGATCAAGTCCCTGGAAAGGCATTTCACCAGCAATGTTTGCTCATTACCTGCACATCCTTGATGAAACTTTAAACCACCATAAAGTAGAGATAGCCATTTTCCCTTATTATTCAAGATTTTTAAAAATTGAATCCTGTTCTTCTACAGGATTACTAATGTCCTATCAGTTTTTGCACTTCTAATCTTTTAAATAAGTTTTCTCATCTCATGATGATTTGCCAATGTCAAACATACAGTTCAGTTGAAGAAATGTATATTTCACACATTACATAAGAAAAAAACTACACTAATTTCTTTTTGAAATTAGTAAGCTTGAAACATTTGCAAAGACCCCCCCTAGGGGAATGGAGAATGATAAACGATAACTACCAAATGTCCGCAGAATAGTATTGTTTAAAATGTGCAGGGTGGTCATTCAGTTGCAGAATGTAATGGAAATGCCATGAGTCCCAGTATCACACAGGAAGGAACTGAAGATGCCTGATGCCTGGCTTCCATCTCTGCAATGTGTCCAGGGGGCTATCTTAAAGAGTAAGAGTAAAGAGTTAATTCTAAACTTCTTGACCAAATGCCTTACTAGCCAGACTGGTTTTCTTACTATGAATTAAGAGATGACTGAATAACTACAGGTAGTTTGCTAGAGACATTTACTCCCATTAAAAGAAGCACTTTCCCAACATAATCAAGGTTTTGGTGACACTCCTGTATTTTGTCTCATGTTGTGAAATATTTAAAAATCGCTCACTCCTCTCACAAATGAAACAAACACCAAGGGATCTATAAAATAAATTCTGTAGTTTAATATAAGTTTTTAGAGTTTAGTAGATATACAGAGACAGAGACACCCATTAAAACAACTGAATTATGCATTAGCTATTGTCTAATTTAACATTAAAAGGAAGAATATACCCAGTTTTAAGTTTACCCAACTTTTAAAACTATGTGTGTTCTTGGAACACCTGACTGCATTCAGTTTGCAGAAAAACTCAACTAGGGTTTCAAGAACATAATAACATACATGAAATCTCTTGAGTAAATGGTTGGGGATGAAGTGTAAACACTTGAGGATCTAGTGATCCATTGGAAGTCCAATGCACTTAAATTTACATTTTCATGATCAACTTTCAACCCTGGGAAAAAAACTGAAAACCATTTGCTTAACTTAATCTGGAACATATGTTTGCACCAGTAGCAGGTTTTTGGTCTGTGGCTGGGGCTGATCAAGTTGTAAATTTCCCTCTTTAGGTTTTCAGCACCTGCTAGTTTCAGCCTAACACCTAGAGAGAGACTTTGCGGGGGTTCTTCACAAAAGCAGCCAAGATTTTACAAAAGGTTTCCAAGCCACCCCACTCTGAGTGTTATTAATAGTCCCAAAAGTGGGCAATTCTATACAAATCAGTTCCCCAAATGTTAAAAGGAACTAATAAGTTAAAAACTCTCCTTTGGTAAAATGTCTATAAAGAGATGTATTTTTTTCACTGGCAACCTTTGCCTTGCTCACCTGTAATCCTATCTTTAAAGGATAGACATGCCATGGTATGAGAACTGTGGGTGCTGTGAAAAAGGACACCTTCATCCTATAAAACAATATACAGGTCCTTTTGGTTCATCTTAATTTCTCCATCAGAAACGTATAGCTATTGAGCTATGGGTCTTTGTACTTCAACACAAAGGAGTTCCCTTCAAAAAAAAGTGTTTTGAATATCTGAAAATTGGTTACTGGTTAAAATAAATACACATTAGAATCCAGAAATTATTCTTCATGTAAAATAAGCTGTGTAGTGACTTTTATTAATAATATTAAAGCGTATCTCTGTACACATCACTTTTTAGTATTTGGGCTCTAAATAAGTCATAATATTTTTAAATCAGTTAATGATAGCCTATGATGGCAAATGAAAGTCATCATGAAGACGGTTGCTGGGAGTGCCTGGTGGACCATGGGACCATGGACTCTAATAGTAAATCTCAGGGATTGTGAATCAACATCTGGACTTATTGGCTTATCTTCTTCCTGAAAACCTCAAACAAACTACTTGAAGAAAAAGTAAGGTGCTTTAAAGAATGTATTTGAATGAGTAATTGAGCCACAAACGTGCCCTAAATTCAGGCACCAAATTTACGTACACTTTATTATTATGAGGATTAACATGCGCATCTCCCACCTGGACTCTACCAGAAGCACAAAAAGAAGAGCAAGGATGACAGAAACAAGGGCAGTACTAAGGTTTCCATCACTGGGCTAATCAAATGCCCACAACTAGTTCAGAACAACGGTGCTAAAAAGCCACTTTAATTCTGAAACGGAAGGTCCTGAGACACCGAGCGCCATCTAGCAAGCAAAGTTAGAATCAAAGTGTGCCAGCATCAAGCAGAGCTCGGTGAGACGGTGAGATGGGGAGGGAAATGGGGACTCGAAGATGTGCTTACTGTCATTTAACCACCAGCCCAGTCTCACCTGAGACCAGTCTTACCTGCAAATTTCTGTTCTTTGCCTCCCTCGCCAACAAAAACAAACCTACTTACTGATAGAGTGTTTGTGCCTCCAGCTAAGGCTAAAGGACATCGCCTCACAGGATTACTTATTGTCTTTAATTAGAGCAGGAAGCCTCTCCATCCCCAAATTGAGACCAATGCCTCACTTGTTCTGACCATCTCAAGCTAAAAGGGGACAAAGAGCACTGCCTGGAAAGCTCACCTTGAGCTGAAAGGACTCCCTCAATGCAGAGGAAAGCGCACTCCTAGGAAAATGCAGCAGCTTGGAGAAGTCATCTTGAATGTATAAGGCTGCCCAGACGTCTCCTGACAGGCAATCTGAGCTATCTCTGAGTGACATGAGACACAGAGTTACTTAACAAGCCACAAATGGTCGTGGAAACTGAATGATGCCTTCTAAATATAAATAGAATAACTTTCATTCTTCTCCAGGCAACCTGGCCTTTGATATTACCTTGGGCTAAAGGAAAGTCAAAGGTAGCTAGGATGCTGCAAATACGCCTGTTAGTTTGTAGCTCAAGGGCAAGAAATGCACTTTTCAATTTTTAAAGTTTGAATGATGTTACCTAATTATGTGAATATTCTTTGGAACTGGGCTAACAGTATAAATATAAGATAAGGCTTATGGGTAGCAATATGAAAGAAGCAAAAAATAATCTGTGTACTATATAGGCAAGAATTTCCAATTTTCTTTTAAAAGTTTATCTTAATGTCTGCTCTAAAGAACTGTTGAATCTTTCTGGGATTTTATTTTTAAGAATGAAAAAATCCAGTACACACACACACACACACACACACACACACACACACACACACGCTCTTCTTAAACTGTCCCCAAGTCCCTGCTATTGAATATCGCCTCTGTTGAAAGAAAGAAAAAAAAAACATGGATTCACATTGTCCTTAAATCACAGAGCTAGAGCTTGGAATTTCTATTGTTCTCTTTCCCTCCTCTACACCTACCTCCCACAATTTTGTAAAAAGAAAATTAAATAAAAAATAAAATATTTGAGTTGAGCTTTATAAGTACTACTCCAACCTCAGATTTGCTTTTTCAATAAAATAGGTAGGCATATTAAATATAAAATAACACTTGCCTTTATTTTTTTACTATGTTAGTTACTGTGCAAAACAACCACATCAAGGATAGAAGGAGCATCAAATGAGAATATGTTCAATCAATTCATCATAATGTTTCTACAGGTTATACAATTTACAGAAAAAAGAAAAATCATAACCCACCCAATATACCTAAACCAATTAACAGAGGACCTCAGAACTTAGCTGACAATTTAGAAAGAATCTGAAACAGTTGTACAAAACTTCCTTGTCTTGGGGCATAAACCAAAAGAGAATGGACAAGAGATCCAATTCACCATCCCTCTCCTTCCACTATCCTGTGTGAAGTTCAGAGAAAAAGTTTCAAGTCCAGTCCTACCTCTGCATTGCAACAAATTTCTAACTTTGTGTGTGTTCATGACTGTGTGTGTGTGTCTTGTTAAATAGCACATTTCTCCTATCAAGATCTTCTTAAACATAGAACCTTCTCCTAGACAGGGTACCCAGCTGTTTAATTTAACATTGATTTATTGCTTTTAAAAGTAAATTTACACACATGCCAGCAGCGCTCCGTTTTGTTTCCCCAGACTCTGAGATTTATTTTCTACTTAGCGCTTGTCTGACAAAACAATGTCCTTTAACTTTATTACAGAGCGATGAGGAAATCTGTCTTATTTTTCTTCAGATTTATTGCTGGGTTACTTGTGGGGACTTTTGTGGTCCAAAAAGACTGAGGTCCAAAGATAAATAGAAAATGAAAGAGTTGATCACAAAATAACAGTAAAAACTTTAGATATGGCCCAGCATATACTAACCTGCTGGGAACGGGGTGAGGGAGGACAGAGGATGAAGACCCCCTGGTAAGCAAAGTAACCATGGAAGGACAAAAATGACTTTAATGGGCAGGTAGTGTGGAAGGGGGAGTAGCCAAATCTGACTTCTGTTATATGTCCAAGTTGTTAGTTAAAATGTATCTGAAATTATAGGGCAGGGCGTTGCCTCCCCATGATTCCCTACCCCATGGACACCTTACCTCCAAGAAGAACTCTCAATTATGACCAGCTGGAGATGACTGAGCCCAAGGGAATTAGGATGGACTTTGAAGCAGCCTTTATGGTACACTTCATCTACATTTGGGTTTTCTTTAGTTTCCAATAAAAGGGTCACTTTCTTCTCTTCACTGATATAATGTCTTTGTGTGCTCCATTTCACACTCTTAGAAAAAGTTCTGTCATCAGATCGTGTGCAGAAAGGAGAGGACGACATAATAACCATCATACTGGTGGTAACAACAGCAGCAAACTACGATGGGTTTAAATCTTTTAGATCTCTTAAAAGATTTCCTCCTCTGTAAGACACGATCTTTCCTTTTTTTTTTAAAAAAAAGCGATATTTACTAATGGACATTTTAAAAAGTGTTTCTAAGGTTAAGTTATATGAAGGCAAGCTTTAAAAAAAATCTTCATATGAGATAAGCTTTTCTTTCCCATGATGATTTCTCAGTCATCTAATATCAATTAGAGGCTTTCAAATGACTGAAATTTTTATATCTCCTCTGGTAAGAAGTCAAGATGTGAAGACAGTTGTTATTGAGATGAGGGAGAACTTTTTAAGATGTCCCCTTCTTTACAAACAAGATCTTTAAGGATTCTATATTGAAAACTGACTCCCTTGCCGCCTTATCCACTCTGGCCAGTGAGTACACAAAAACAAGCTAACCATGTTGCAATAATTTTTCCAACCCTCAAAAAGAATTTTTTTAAGTTAATGGACCACTCTTTCTCCTGAAAATCTATCAAGACACGTTTGCACACGTTCTTCCAATCCAACATACAAGAAAGAAAGAAAGAGAGGGAAAAATGAGATTAAAAAAAAGAAAATATCTGGAAGGGGAGAAAAACTGAAACACTGAAAATTCTTCTATTCATATTAGGTGATCCAACACCCCCTCCCCCGTCTGCCCTTTGCAAAGGGGTCCTGTCACTCAGAAAGGAGCTGTTTCTTCCCCCTCCTCCCATCCACCCACCAGCCGGCCCTCGTCAGCCTCGCAGCCTGGCCCAGGCCCACCCCGCGGCCCTCCCTGCGCGCACACACTTCCTTCCTTCCAAGAGCCGGAGAGAGGAGAGGTGCGGCTTCTCCAACGCGTCTCATCCCGGCGGAGCCCGGCCCGCCCGAGGCCCCAGCCCGTTCTTTTTATGTCAAGAAGCCACGGGGCCCTCTGGGCTGGCCGCCCCTCCCCGCGGCGGGGCCGCGAGGCTGCGGTCGGGGCCCGTCACGTGGCTGCGCCCCGCGCCCCCGCGGAGCCCTTTGTTAAGCGCCTCGGTCCCCACGCGCGCTGGGCCGGCCGCAGGGGCCGGGGCGGGGCGGCGGCTGGGAAGAACCCAAAGCACAATCCCACGACCCTGGCTTTGCCTCTGCTCGCGGGATAGCCCTCCGACACCTGGGGCGGACGCCCCGAGAACTTGGCTGATCCAGATTCCCGCTCTTTGAGGAAACGGACTTGGGCCACCTCCAAAGTTTCAAAGCAAAGGCGCAAGGGGGGGGCAAGGGGCCCAGTGGAGGGCGCATCTCTGCGTAGGGGTGTAACCACTGGGCTGACTACCCTCCCATTCTCTCTCTCTCTCTCTCTCTCTCTCTCTCTCTCTCTCTCTCTCTCTCTCTCTCTCTCTCCTCTCCTCTCCTCTCCTCTCCCTCCCTCCCTCCACCCTCCACCTTGCTCAGGCAGAGAAACTTGGTGGGTGGGAGTGTGTGTGTGTGTGTGTGTGTGTGTGTGTGTGTGTGTGTGTGTAGTGTGTGAACATGCTAGTGGGAAGTTTCGAAAGGATATCTCCTACGCTTACAGACTAGATGCCCACAAGCTAACGGACTGGCGGGAGAGTTGAAGCGACTTATGTGGGAGGAAATAGGAGGTCAGATCTGGTCGAAGTGGAACATCTGCAAAACATTCAAGCAGCTTATTCAACAAAGAATCTAGCCATTTACTGTAGAAATAATAAAAAGCCACTAATGATTATGGTTCCCACCCCTTCCCCCAAAAGGCCAAACCCTAATGAAATAATTCAAAGGTAGGCCTCATTTCCTAATAGTGGAATTAAACAACAACAACAAAAAAAGAGCCCAACCAAACTTTCCAGCTTTGCTTTCTTAAGGGCCTGGGAACCTTGCTGAGAAATTAGGTAAATAAAAGATGAGTTGGAACGTCTGTGGAGCTGAGGCTGTGTTATCCTGATTCGCACAGAGCTCTGCCTTGATACACAATTAAATTACAGTAAATTCCTCTTTAAGTAGTAAAATTTGGAAGACTCTTCAGAATTAAAAGATGTCTAGGGTTAAGGAGCTTTTAAAACGTCAGTTTTTAAATGGCTTGTGCAATGAATAGCTAACTTTAAATCCTAAAACTATTATAAATATGCTATACATCTGGGTGCCAGCTTATCTCTCCATATTTCTTTGTAAAATGGGGAAAGCATTCATAAAAAGCTACTTGGCTCCCTTTATTTTAGGAAAGCAGATGTTAATTTTTTCACGTATCATTTTATGACCAAGTACATGTGTAACGTTGGAATGCATCCAGAACGCCTCTATTATTTGCTAAATGACTGTTAGTTGAGGCATATTCTTCTCAGCCTAACCATGGTATAGGTTATATCAATAAAGTAAACATCTGTGTTTTTTTTTTTAAATCAGGGGGAGGAGTGCTTAAAGAGTTACTATAAACGACAGAAGGAAAAAAAAGAGTTTGGGTAGGAAAAGCACACCTGCGTTGTAGAAAATGGGATATTTATATTGTTCGGAGCAAAACAAAGTCCCTCAGTCGGGCACTCGGGGATATTTACATGGCGGGAGATAAAGTTGAAAGCTTTTCCCCGCGTGCCAAATGGGAATGTCCCTGTGGCCTTCTGCGCGGTTAGATAACAGGTACCCGCGCTCCTAGCGGAGGGCCTTCTCCCGCCGCCCCGCCTTCCCGCACTCCCGCGCGGGGCCTGGCCCGGCTGCAGCCTGGCGCTGGGGCTCTAGGAATTCCCAGGCACCGGGGACATTTCAGCAGGGTTCCCTGCCTAGAAGCCTAGAAGGACACTCGGCAAGCGTCGTCATTTGCCCTGCGAAGCTTGCTTGAGGACGCCGGGCCCCAGCATCAGCTAGTGCGTGATGATTAATGGAATGCAATATTTATGTCCCGTGTATTGACTCGGAGGCGAGAGCGTGGTGAAGACAGTCCGTGGGGTCTGGCAAACAGGGGGTGAGTGCACAAACATGGTGACCCAAGTACTTATGTCCATCGGGTTTGCTCACTCAAACCCGAGGTATGCAACCTCATGATCCATATTAATATCCACCTACTCAGCCATCCAGCACCGCTGCCCTCCTCAGCTTTCCCTTCCCGAGCGCTGCCCTTTCCAAAAAGAAAAAGGGAAAAGGCCAGAGAGGAGGTGTTTAAACATAAAATGCTGCAACTATGAAAAATAGGTCACCAATAAAATTGGTCTCAGCATGGAGCGTAATTGCAACAAAGTGCCGCCGAGTAAAACCGAAGAGCGAGCTGGCTGAGGCAGCACAGTCGCGAACCATCTGGTGTGTATTAACAGTGCTGCTGTAAATATTGCTGAGAGCTCATGCATTATCGGCTTCTAGAAGTGCTCAAGGCCTGCAGGATTTCCGAGTGTTCGAATCTGTAGATCTGGTGAGAGCGTGAGACCAGAGAAAGGTGGCCAAGCAATCATTGATTTGGCCACTTGGTGGGATTTTGGCCCCACACGCTTAGGATACTCATGCTCTGCTCCCCACCACTCTATCCCCTCTTCTCTCAACCTCTCTTTCTCTTTTTCTCTAGCGTTTTCTCCAGCTCTCTCTTTCCAACCCCTCCTCCTCTCTCGCTCCTTCCAAGGGGATAGGGCAGGCATTGCTGACGTCACTTCACATCAGTAAAAGAGAGTAACTGTTTCAGAGAAGGAGAAAAAAAATCATCTGTTTTTCATCAGACCTAAAGTTTTGCCTTTTGAATAGAAGTGAGCTGCCCGGCGTGAGTATTTCTTCTGTTTTGAAGCTGATAACCACAGCCACTCGCTTTTTTTCTTGGTGGGGGGGGGGTCCAAGAGGATGGAAGGTGTTCTCCATCCTATGAGCTGAATTTCCCTGGAAATGGTCCTAATGGAGGGATCAGCTTTCTGGATGAAACTAACAAAAAATAAGATGCGAAGAGGGTGTTCTAGAGAAGATTCCACATCCACACCTCTTAGACAAATGGGATGAAGGAAGGACTCTGGTCTCTGCAACATCTGATTTCTGTCCTGGCACTTCTTCCTTTCCTGAGATCTCCCCTCCATAATTTCACCCCCCCACACACACACACATACCAAGTTGCCACACACAGCACAGCTAATAATTTTCCTGCTGTCACATTTCTTTTCTGGGGAACACAGTTTTTTCCTGATGGTAACCCACATTTAAACGTTTACTCTTCTTACACTTTCCTCTCTTGTGAGCCCCCCCCCCAGTTATTCTGCTGCAAGTTTTGATTTAAACCCAAGACTAGGAAATTCATCTACATTGTTCCATAGAGATCATGCTCTCTCTTCCAAAGTTGGCCTGATCTCTTTCATTCTACCTACTCCATGGCATCCTCCTCCCCTTCCCATTTCTTTCCTCCCCATTTCTCTCACCTGTGAACCCGTAGAACAAACATCCAGCACCTAAAGTGTGGATAAACCAGGTGGTCATGACAACCCAAGTTCAATCAGCAAATAAATAAAACTCTTACTTTTTGGGGTTTAATTTTGGCTGCCGGCTGCATTCCCCCTCTGGCCGTTGCCTCCTTTAATTATAGGAGCTATATTTCTTCCCAGAGAGACATTCGAGGGGATTTTTTTAAGTTGGAAACTCATTTCTGCTGACTTATTTTAGAGCCAGGACCAGTGAGTGAGTGGCCCAGGCCCAGAGGCTCTGAGTGAAGTGCAGATTGAGACATATCGAGTTCCTTCTAAAAGGATCATTTCATGTGAGAGGTTGGACACAAAGTTTGCACTCGTGACTGGCATTCCAGTGAGAGACATGCATATTTTAAAACAACAAAGCAAGCTGGAAAGAAGGCTTAGGGGAGGGGGAGAAAACTTGGAAAGAAGTTACTAAGTGACAAATATCTGTCAACATGGGATAATTTGTACACATGGATGTAAAGCTATCTGCCTAGTTTGATGGAGTTCAAGGAACAGAGCCTGGAAGAATAAAGTGGATCCATGTTTATCTCTGTGAAGCATGATGAAAAAGACATCCCCAGTAAGTATGAGGGTGATTAAAACTGGATGCGTATAATTTTAAAATTTCGTTGTCCTGCTAGCTAATACAAAATTAGGTTCTATGTGACTTACTAGGATGTATTTTATTTTAAAACAATGGAGAATGATGAAATGATAATAAGAAAGATGTTCAGTATAGAAAATAAAATTAACTTCATCTTATAATAAAACAAAACCAATGAGAGAAGAGAAACAGAAAACCCTACAAATCTTTAAGTACAAGTACCAGTTTTACCTGTTTGTGAGAGTCAAACATATAAACATCTACCTCTCTTTTTGTCACAAGGGAAACTGGCAAAATAGTTCCAGAGGATTTTCTCTCTTATTTTAATTTGGACTTTCAACAAGCATGCTACCCTTTGAGAGAAAAGTAAAAAAAAAAAAAGTTCCTTCTTTAGGTGGGAAGTTTTTTAAAGCATAATATAAGATTAGGCCAAAAAAACAAAAGATCCCTCTGGAAGTCCTTCTCGCCCCATATATACAATATACATATGTGGTGTGTGTGTGTGTGTGTGTGTGTGTGTGTGTGTGTGTGTGTGTGTGTGTGTGTGCTGAAACTCCAACAATCACATGGAAGTTCAGACTGCAGCTTTCACGAAGAAATCTTTTACTCTTCCAGATCTGAAGACAAAAGGAGAGGAGGCCTGGTGGTGAGCAGGATATCTCTGTTAGTTGTCAGCGCAGGTCCATGGGTTAGGAATGCTAATGAGACTGGGATCTTGCTCTTACACACCCTGATGCTCTCACACACTCCAGCTTCTGCATGCCAACTGACAAGCACATAGACAGAGCACCATGCACGACCTTGTCTCTTTCCTTTTTCCTCTGAGCCCAGAGATCGATCGCTGACCCCACTGTTGGGCCAACGCTTTATTTATCTGGCTGCGCAATGATATTATCAGCCCTAAACGTTATATACAGCAAATGTCTTCCTAAATCAACACAATAGGGTAGCTTGAAGAGAGCAGCCTGATCTTTCTTAAAGAAATCTCTCTCTCTTTCTCTCTTCTCTGTCTTTCTCTCCCTCCCGTCCTCTGCCTCCCCCACACTCTTTCCCTTTCCGTCTTGACAATTGGAGGTATTTTATATACTGGACTTGGGGATTTGATCCCTTGCTTTCAGCTTGGTTAGAAGAGACCTTAGCAGTTTAGAAGACGGATAGACATCGTTATTCAGCTATCACCAAGATTCTCATCAGGGGTTCCCTTGTCAGCGGTATCCAACTGCCTAGATCCACTCTATTCACATGATCCGGATTTCTCAAAATTCTGATAGAAGGGAAAGTGAGGGGTGGGGAGTGGGGTGTTCAACCTTGCACCGTGTTAATTGTTTTCTTTCCTCTCAATTACATTCATAAACCTATTTTCTGCATTGCATGTTATTTCTTTGTGCTTCAAAATTGAAACCACGTGCAGTCTTCTCCCCTCCACACACACAATAAATGCATTGCCCCCTCCCCCAGCCCATCACCCAACTATTTACATCTTGGTTACTCCCTCTGTGCTTCGCCCCAGGAGAAGAAATAGGCCCCACAGGACTATGCCAGGCTTTGTGAAAGCATCTTTCAAATCCGAATCTCAGGCCCACATCTCCAGAAAAGGCTCAAGGTTTCACCTCCCCCCACCCAGCCTCTGTCCTTTCATTGCACAGGTGGTTGAAGCTTACACAGGGCTCTGGCAAAGGGGAAAGTTAGCTTTGCAATGTCCACCCAGGTCCACCCACTGCAGGTCCAATGCCCAGGCTATCCAGCCTGCTCTGGTCAGTTGCGGTCACCTGCACACCTCTGCTGCTCCCAGGACCACATGCTCTGGGTGTTACAGACCTAAGCTGCTCCAAGGAGAGAGATCCTCTCAAGCAAAGAAGTCCATCTGACAATTAAATAAATAAATAAATAAATAAATAAATAAATAAATAAATAAATAAATAAATAAATAAATAAATAAATAAATAAACTCCAAAGGGGGGAAGGGGAGAGTGGAAAATGAATTCCCTGACAAGAAGAGATAATAAATGAGAGGCGCTTTCAGATAGATATCTCAGACGTGAAATTGCACCCAGCTGGTTGTGTAAGCAAACAAATAGTTTCATGTTAGGAACTCTCAACTTGTGGCTTGATGAATAGAACACGACAGAGGTAAATGGGTCTTTAACTCATTTAGGAATACAACTCTTTGGCTTCCCAAGTAAAAGGCCCAGTGACGCCAAGGATCTGGAGCAGGCCCTTTAACAAGAATTTTATTGGTTTCCACGTGTGTCCCCGTTGCTCCCTCCCAATACTCCTCAGGGTTTCCTATTTGCTAAAACATTCAGGTGGTGGGTTCCAAGGAACCTCAGATCCCACGAAGACAACATTCAGCCACTGTTGGAGATAGAAGTAATGTGTAATCATGAAAGAAAAAGGAGAAATGATTTTTAAATAAACATAAATTCTTTTTCTTTTTTTCTTTTTGCAGAACTCTGAGCAGACGAGCTCAGGCAGGCTTGGATTTAAGGATGAGCTTCCCAGAGTCCCTAAATGCTAAGCCTCCCAGAACCTACAGAGACCCCTTGCTGCGCATCCCAGCCCAGAAGAGTCAGTGATCTTAGTGCACTGTAGGGATCCATATCCCCACTTCTGGGCTTTTCTTTCACCCAGCCTTGCCGTTAGGACAAGTGTAAGAGGGTAAGAGGTGGCAAAGGTCATACTTTCCCATTCTGCCAGGTCCCATACTGGGCTGAAAAGGCTCAGCCTGGGTCCATAGTGATTTAACTTTTCTCATGTTTGCAACAAAGGTCACAGCTAAGGTAGTTTAAACCTACTTCAAAACTCCTCAAGTTCTCAGTTGTCCTGCAAATGTTTGGGTTAAAAAGGAGAACATTAAACTTTTTTAGGCCATGGGTAATTGTGAGAGGAAAGTCGCCTGAAATGGGCTGCTCTGTAATACCCAGTTTTCCACTTGTACTGGTTTTCAGTCTCACACCCAGCATCCCTGGCTCCTCATGATACCTGGCATGTAGGAGACTCAGTGCTCAGTGTCCTCTGAGAGGCCACCTAGTCAGAGCAGGAAACTTGCTCCACCTTCTGTTGGACCGCTGTGCTCCCGAAATCTCTGGACCAAGGACCCAGGCATCTTGGCCACTCTAGGAGCCAGTCACTTTCATTATGAGGAAAACTCATCCTCAGCCCAGCTAGGAGGAAGAAGAGGAAGGCTTCAGTTAGCCAGAACTAGAGAGGTTTCCCAGTGGTCAGTAGGCTCAGGCCACAGGGCAATGTTGAAATTTGGTTCCTAGGTATTCCCTCACTGAGAATACATTCCTTAGTCCCATCTACACTTGCTCTAAAAGTGCAAAGTCTTGGGTTTCAAGCTGCTGTCTGGCCCAGAAGGGGCACACAATGACCCCTGACCTCCTGGATGGCTCTACCTCAAGAACAGACACAGAGATCTCTGCTGGTTGTCTCTGTTATACTGCAGGCCTAACCAGTCTAGCCACCTAAAAGCTAACAGGAGAAACCCACTGGCCAGAGGAGCTTAGAAGGAGGTTTTTTTTTTTTTTTTTTTTTTTTTTTTTTTTTTTTTTTTTTTTTTTTTTTTTTTTTTTTTTTTTTTTTTTTTTTTTTTTTTTTTTTTTTTTTTGCTTTTTGTTTTTCTATTGTGTAGGTTGGCCATGGCCTTGGGCCTGGCTCACAAAAGTCACCTGGATTCCCCAGGCCATGAACAATGCTCTGGACTCAACCAGCAGTGAGCAAGTCACCACAGTCACTTGTTGAAATCAAAGCAAGTGCCTGGTACATCTTGGGCCACTCATTTCTATAACTGGACTACTTGTGCTTGGGCCTCCACATTGAAATTAATTGTAAAGTACATTTGTGACCTACGAAAAATGTTTATCTGTTTTCATCAACGGGATCACATTGTAATGAATATATTTACATCTCATTTCAAGAAAGGCAGAAAAGATGGGTGAACTCTCCACAGCTCCACACCCTCCCCCCCCAGACCTTAGCTGCATCCCACCTCAATTCCTACAAAGCTCCGACTGAGGGCAGTTTAGAAGGGTTGACTAAAACTTCCTGGGAGGCCTGGGATTAGGTATGTAGATCCCTCCAACCCTTCTGCCTTAGGAATCCAACCTGCTGGAGGGTGAATTTAGGCTCAAAGACAGTACTGAGGATTGCTGAGGGTGAGACCAGGACAGGGTGCACCACCCAAAGGCTCCACATCCTGTGTTTTAGGGGTTCCTTAGATCTGACTTGAGATCTTGGACCTGATCTGACATCTTCAGAGTGAGCCCAATTCTGCCCTTGTTAAGGTGCACTCAGAATATTAATATCCCCAAGCATCAAACTGGTCAATACAAGCTTGGGGGTGAGGGGAAGAGGATCTAGAGACTTCTAGATAGAAAGTTGAAATCACAAGATTGCCAATGACTTCTGAATGTGAAGCTCTTGTCTCAACCCAGCCTGTCTGGGGCTGGGGGAGGCTGTGAGAGGTGTTATTTTTAAAGATCTGGCTTTATTAATACGTTAAGAAAGAGCTCCCTTGGCAGTGTGTCTTCTCACAGCTCGGGCTCAGATCCTATAAAACATTCATGCTCTGAAAGCTGTTACAGAGAGCTGCCCCCCATGCACACCCAACAAGAGACCTCAAGAGGTGGTTTCTGCACTCAAAGGGCCACAAAGGCTGAATGGTACTCCTGGAAAGAACTACTTCCAGCTCAGCTTCCTGACTCCAACTTGTGGGTTCCAAGTCCACCCCCCTAGGAGCCCATGGGTGGGACAGGAGTAAAATTTTCTGCCTATCCACTTGAGATCCAGGAACCTTCTGTGAAATCCTGTCACTGGAACTGGGGGGATGAGGAAAACCAAGGGCAGATCTTCAAGGGAGCATAAGAGAGCAGAGATAAAATTCCTAGTGCTGATCCCCAACTTTACATCCAGAAGCAGAGGGAAGTGGGGACCCTATGGGTGCTAGTTAGCTAGTAACCATCCACCCAGTCTCTGAGACTTTAGTGACCCTCTCCTTTCAGTGTTTATCCAGCACCTGCCCTTTGCAATTCTCAAATCCTTTCCAGTTTAGCAAATTCCCAATAGCAGCCAGACTCCAGGTCCTGACACTGGGTCGCTGAAGCCTGCTGAGCCTCAAGTGCTTGGTGCCTGGATATTTGGCCCCACTTTCTACTCAGCCTATCCCACCTCCCTGCCAGGCTGCTAGCTGAACCACCTTCAGCTTTAAAGTTGCAAAGACTTTTGTCCGCCACAAAGGCACCCTGCCCTCTCCTGCAACCTCTGCTTATGCAGAACCTGGCCTTTCCTTCACCTTTACAAAGCCAAGGCAGCTGCTAGTTTTAAGAAATGAATGTATTCAACTTGGACCTTAAAATTCTCCTCCACCAAAAATGTCCAGATTCTAATCACAGCCAAGATGGAGATTAACCAGGAGGTTCTCTTGCACTGAGGACATAGTTCAAGCAACCAGACACATGGATTTTGCTAAATTCTTTTATTTTTGTTTAAATTTTCACTTCAATTTTAATTCTTGAAGAACAGCCTCGACAACATATATCGCACTCATTATAAGAAGCAAAGGGTTATATCAAAAATTATTAGTATAGAATCACAGGAAATCTGGTTTGGAACCAGAAAAAAATACAAAACAGATATAGATACATAGACACAGGACAATTTTTTATAATTATTTGGAAAATGTTATTTTCCCCTAATTCTTGTTTCCTTTTTCTTTATGCGCATACAATGTTTAAATTTTACAAAAAAATGAAAATAAAGACTAGTATTTTACAAAATGAATAACAATGTTCAGTGTGTGTTTCTACATAAGGTTCAGTCCACTTCCATATGAGGTGTTTTCTGTACAGAATATATCCACATCCGTCCACAATAAATCCTGGAAGGTCCATTAGTGTCCTTCTATATTATTAAAATTCTCATGGTCCTCTCTTCCATTTTTTTTGTTTCATTTTCTCACCAGACACAAGATCCTTTTTTCTTTCTTTTCCAACGTACTCACAGATCAGATCCTAAAAGTCTCTTTTCCTGGGTTGCAGCTCAGGGTACATTTCTGCAGGGTGGGCTGCTCCTGTCCCCAGCCCTCCTCCCCCCACCTGCCTGCCTGGCCCACTGCACCAGCTTCTCCAAGGCATTTGAGTCCTTGGCCTGGGTGAGTTCTCTCAGTCTCTAGGGGTCGGGGACAGGGGTAGGTGGAAAGCGCCCAAGGTCTAGGAACACTGGATGGACATATAAGGCCAGTTGAAGCTGCTCCCAGACAGTAGCATGTCTCGGATGAGAGTTTCGATGGGGGTTTTACCTACCAAACGTACGAAGAAGAGCTGTTCGATGACAGAGGAGGACACAGTGCGCAGCGAGGGCAGTCTCAGCAGCAGCTTGCCAAAGCGACTGGGCTGGTTGGGGTACTGGCTCCTCACGTATTCCTCCAGAGCAC
Organism: Zapus hudsonius; assembly: GCA_004024765.1. NCBI lineage: Eukaryota > Metazoa > Chordata > Mammalia > Rodentia > Dipodidae > Zapus > Zapus hudsonius. The sequence continues at coordinate 10,913 of PVHP010010114.1, read as the reverse complement.
ACTGCGATTTCTCCTGCAGGCTTTCGATGTGGGCAGCATCCGACAGGCCACAGGCATCTGCCAGAGCAGCCATGGGAGGAAGAGACAGGGAAAAGGGGACAGACTGTTAGGCAGGCGAGCAGGAAAGGCATACCAAACTATCAATATTCTAAGAAAAAAAGGAGAAAAAATAAAAAGAAAAAAGGAAAAGAAATAGCTCTGTGCTTCCTTCTTTATCATTTCTTTGCCATAGCCCCCATGAAAATAAAAATAAATCAAACACCCACCTAATCTAGGGGAGCTGGAAAGAGATGCACACACATGGAGAGGCAGCAACCTCTGGCCTCTTTGTCTTTTCCTCTTTCACCTTTGGATTAAATAATGTACGACTGTGAAGCCATGTTTGTTATGTGTATGTAGCAACCTGTCCTCGCCTGCAGGGGAGCAGCTTTCTGGCTGTGCTCATTAAAAGGAGGGCTTTTGCTCTCTTTGCCCTTAATTTTGGGGTGCTGAAGACCTCTGAAGAAATATGCACTCTGCGGGTAGACCTTAAAGGCTTCTTGGAGTCTCTCCTCTAAAACCCAAATGACCCCAACCAGAAAGCCCAAGGAGAGTCTAGATTGTGTAGTGAACGCACGTGGCAGGGGGTGAAGAGTCACGAGCTGACAGTACCTAGAGTCAGATCAAGCCAATGCTTTTGCAATATAGGATTTGAGATCCACTATCTATGCAAGCAAGGACTGTGCAGCAAATCCTCAGCAAGTGTGCACTTCTATCTGTGCCTTAGATCAAGTAACTGAAAATTGGTCACATCTCTGTAAGCTGTATAATAATCAGGAGGAATGGGGCTCAGTTACTCCAGACTGTGGAAAGGAAACATCTTCAGCAATCAGACAAAAAGCTGGGCTAGTGGCAGCTGATGCTTCTGCCTCATAACTGGGGGAGTAGGGAATTAAGGAAGAATTTGGGGGAGATGGGGTTCCTGTGGCAGGACTAAGGGAGAAAAAGGCACTTCTAGGCAATGATGGCATCTCAAAATCTGTGTGTTTGTTTCAAACCAACCAAAGCTCTTCTTGGTCCACTAAAATTATTTCAAGACAGCAGGTTAGACTGTATCCACCAAGAGCCAAGCAAATGAGGAGGAAGTAGGAATCAGTGGAACCCAGTGAAGGATTCCTCCATGTTTTATATACCCATCTTGTTTCTTAATATAAATGATAAATATACCTTTTCAAATCATAAGGTTACAGAAGAGCTCTTAGACAGTCAAGAGGTTGATGAGAGATGAAAGACAGAATTTTGTAGTATATAGATACGGGAAGAAATTTGTGTATGGCATTGACCACAAAGGGCATTGTATAATAGGCAAGTATAACACTATAAAGGCACAACAAATTATTCAAAGCAAAGCCGGGTGTCTGCTAAGTTTCCATGCTGAAGTGTTTACATTTGAAGAATTGGGATTCAGAAAGCATTCTAACACCTTCATCTACAAGGCTATGGCCTCGAGCAAATATATAAATAAAACTAGTGACAATTCAAGAACTTCTGAGGCAAGTCTCCTTTGACCTCAGATCCAGACTGGGTTCTTCTCAGATGTCTAATTACTCTAGCCAGCTGGTTTAATGCATCCACACTGGCCTGAATTGGTAAGCTAGTGGGATTTTATAGCCAGTAGGAGCAGGACAAGAGCTCTTTAGGGCTTCATTTCTTAGAGAGGGGACCCTGATGTCTACCCTTACCTCTGCTTACCAGCATGGCCATTATGCACACACACACACACACACACACACACACACACACACACACACAATCTACTGCTATGACATACAATATCTTCCTCTGTCTGACATGTACTATTTTCACCCAGAGACAACACAATATGAAAACAACTCACTGATTTCTCAGAAGAAAAACTTTTTATTTTTTAAAGATCCATATGGAACCCACAGGTCAGTAAAGCACTTATCTGATATTTACGATTAAGGTCTGCAGAATACAAAGTCACTTCCCCACTCCTAGATAGTCCCCTTCAGAAGAAAGAACCCTGGAAAGGTGCACTTGGGTCCTGTGATAGCTGCTTCCATTTCTTACTTGCTTTGAAGGAGGAATGTTTGTTGCTGAGCCTGTCTGCAAGGTACTAGCCAACTCTCCATGTGGCCTCCCTTCAACTGGAGCCCTAGTTCTGACCTGGCTTTACACCTTGGGTAATCATCTACCCCTTGCAACAAGATTTTCTCAACTGTGGACAGATAGTATAAGCTCTCATATTAGTTGTTGGGCTGTGGTGGCAAAGCTAGGTTTGTGTATGTGTGGGGAGGCATGAGGGGGAGACTCAGTACATATTTGTACTCCATGAGTTATATTCCAGATAAGAAAAGGAGAGACAGAGTGTACAAAATCCATGTCTCACTTTTTATATGGTAGTGTCAATGTGGGAACCCTCAATATTTCTTCTGCAGTGTATGGAAAAGAAATTATGTAAATAAATAACCATTACTGCTCAGGCCCTCCCAGCTTAGCCTTTGTAGTGCAGAGAATGTATTTCATGTTGTGCATTCAGAAGAGTTTAGTGTTCAGGAAATATAGATGTAATCAGCTGCCATAACTAGAAATCAAAGTTATTATTGTGCTGAAATGGATTTATTGTATTTATGTTAACTAGATGGCTGTTTTCAGAGACTGTCTCAGTTATTTGAAGGAATATTTAGGTATATGAATTTAAGAATATTTTTAAAAAGTAAGTTCAGTTCACGACCTAGTCTTTGGATGCTGTCCAGAATATTAAGGATTAAACATACCATCCGGAGGCCAAATGTGAAAACCACCATGGGGGACCCTCATGCCAGCTTCAAATACTTATCCAGAGCAAACCACGTTGGACAATATGTCTCAAACTGTCTTTTCCATCATTCAAACTTTGTTTTAAAAGTTGGATGACTTTGAGAAGGCTTTCCATGAATTCCCTTCTGGCTAGCAATCAAAACAAGTTTAGTCAAAAGTGGAAATGTGTTGTATGGAAAGGGGGGAGTGAATTACTACTGACAGCTCTGTTTCCATTTTCAAATATTCTGCCTGCAATTTCCCAACAAAATAATGATATTGTTCATTTCTCTGCACCGCTCGCACCTTGAAGAGTTGGTTCAAGAAACTTTTTTGGAGAACTTTTTTCTCACAAGAACACTTTTTTCCCAGGAATGTTTCAGGATAGAAAGTAAAAATGAAAGCATGAATAATTCTACAATATTCCCTGAAGCCTGCACAGTTCTTGCCTCTCTCTGGGAAAGGCCATGAGATCGGCAAAGTCAAGGGCGTTCAAACAACCTTAGTGGCAACAAGCAAAAGGGAGGAGAGAAGTCCTCTATCAAGCTCCAAGTCACATTTCTGCTTTAAGACACCTCACTGGATGAGGTTTTCAAAGCCTAGCTGCTCTGACACTGGCTTGCTTCCTGATGAATTTGGCTAAAGAGCTGTGTAGTTGGAGAGCCAGCCCTGGCCTAGGTCTGCCAGAGCAAAAAGAGCTTGGTCTTGCTTCCCAGGCGCTTTGTCACTTTTGAAAAACATGCTTCCATCCAGAAGACTTATTGAGATAAAACGCATTCAAACAACGAGGAGGTTATTCAATAAATCTTCCATTTGTTTTAAGGTTCGCACTTTATCCCCTTGCAAAGAATAACTCCCTCTCTCACTAGCAGACCTGCATTTACACTGAGAGTAAAAGGGAGGCAGTCCAAGTCCATGGCTCTGGCCACCCTGCATACAAATGAGCTGCTCTTGTCTAAATAAATTATCTGCTGCTCAGATCGATATTAATACTACATTTGCTACATTACAATATTGTGCAAATTTAAGAGTCATCCTAATACAATGTAAATACGATTCTTCATGCATGAAATCCAAGAAATACTGATAGACTATACCACTGCTAACTGCTCAACAAGGCCTTGGGAAAGAGGTTGTGCCATCTCTGCTCAAGAATGGTTTTAATTTGGCCTTTGGAGGACCTGGCTTTAAGGCAGAATTATTAGAATACTTTATTTGTTCTCCGAATGGAGGAATTAAAAACAATAGTGCCAATGACGATGCTAAAATTGCAGCTTACCCTATTCACACTTGGCAGGGCCCAAGACCCAGTCCAAGCAGCTCTGTTCCCCACCAGAGTCCTTTTCTGGCTTTGTTTATATTTCCCCCCATTACCTGCTGTCCCGGGTGTTTATATGTTTCCCTCTTGCAGGTTACAATAATAAAAGGCGGGTAGTGTTCTCACAAGCTCAGACCAGAGCCCTTCAAAGGCAACGTTAATGCACTTTCCTGGAAGTTAATTTGAACCATCTATCATAAGAGAATTGTTAACATGCGTGTTACCACCGCCTATACCTAATTTGATATTTTAAGGCACTCTTTTACATTTTCAATGTTCATGTGTTTTGCATAGCTATGGAATTTATCTCCCGGCCAAGAATCCTCTCATGCTTGCAGGTTCTACAGTCTTGCTTTTGTTTTTTATCATTCTTGTTTAGATGGAATCCGTTTTTTACGACCCTCAATAACCTCAGCAACTGCAAACATGAATGGTTTCCGATAAGGGAAAATCAGGCAGCAATAAAGCGGGAGTATTTATGATTTATTTGTGCGTATTCTTCTCTTTCCTCTTTTCCCTGGGCCTCTTTTTGTTGGGGAAACTCATCCAGGGAGCGTGCCACCCGGAGTAGAAAGCCACATTCCCACGTTCCCGTCCTGGCCTCTCCTCCCCCAGAAACGCTAAGCTCTGGCGCGCGCGCACAGCACACACACACACACACACACACACACACACACACACACACGCACGCACACACTCCTGCACACGCGCGCAGCCAGGCTATCCACAGCACAGCCTCTCTCCTATCTCTGGACGCACAGTCGCCTGGGCTGCGTGCCGCGCGGGGGTCCAGGCCATTAGGCCCAGCAGCCAGCTGCACCCGCGCGGCCACGGCTCCCGCACCGCCGCGCTCCCAAAATGGCAGCGTTCCCGTGCATCGGGTCTACGGACCCCGACCAGGTCCACGGTCCGGCGAGGGCCCAGCTTCACCCAGCCCCTGGGGCGGCGGTGCGGGAGGCCGGGCCTTCCTCCCCGCGATGCCCGCGCCGGCTCCCCGCGCGGCCCGCCCTCCCCGCGACCGCAGCCTCACCTGACGTGAACAGCACGATGGCTTTGAGGCAGCTGTACTCGGCCGAGTCGACGTGCAGCGCCTTGAGCTTTTCCACCTGTTCCTGAAAGATGCGGATGTGGTCCATGAAGGCCACCACGCGGTCCGCGGACATGGGCGAGGCGTGCAGGCCCGCAGCGGCCAGCAGCGGCGCCACGTGCAGGGGCATGGAGCACTGGGCCGCGTTGAGCACAAACAGCTCGCTCCAGGTGAGGCGTAGCAGGGACACCTGGTCGGTGATCTGCAGATCCGGGAAGAAGGGGATGTTGCGGGCCCACTCGACGGCGCTGAAGAGCAGGCGCGCGGCCAGCTCGCAGATGTTCTCGATGCCCATGATGTTGTTGGGCTGCATGCACTGGCTGCCATAGCGCGACGTGGGATAGGGCTCTGCGCGCAGCAGCAGCGAGATGTAGCCGGACAGGTAGCAGTGGCCATTGAGGGGGTCCCCGTTGGTGAGTGCGTACTGGCCTGGGTTGGGCTGGGTTGGAGGCATTCTTCCTCGCTGAACCGCTGACAAAAAGAAAGAGAGAAAAGAGGCAATGTGCATCCAGGGTGCTTGCGAACATCACCGAGCCCCGCAGCGCAACCCACACAATGCAGCTCTTCCTGCAGTCACACGGCGCCCAGGGCATCTCATCCCGCGGGCTCTCAGTCATAGCCCACCCTGCAAAGAGATCCAGGCTGAAGCTCTCCACTTCCAGGGGCTCCATGTGTCCAGCCACAGCCTGTGCCCCTGGTCATCTCAGCACTGGCAGAAGTAGGCCTGATTTCAGAGCCCCCAGCTCCGCATGGCCAAGAAAGTGCCACCCCCAAACCCCTTGGCTATCAAGGTGCAACATACAGATAAATCAAACCCCATTCACCCTCCAGAATGAAACAAATCAGAGTTAAAAAGAAAATTAAAAAGGGCGAAAATCGAGAAAGCTTATGGTTTGAGGCGTGTCTAAGCGGCCTCATCATTTGCAAATAAGCAACGTTTTACTCATAAAATGTTACCATATTCTTAAAATACGCTGTAGAATTATCTTTCAAAGAGATATAAGTTACACATCTTACTGACCACTTACAACTTTTGAGCAGAGAACAAGTATCCTGCACCCCTCCCATCTTCCCTCCTCTTGGTCGCCCCATACAAAGTTTTTACTATTAAAAGCAACAAAAAATTAAATATTTTCAAGAAAAGGTTGAACTTACAGTAGCCAAACATTATTGAAAAAAGTGGGAAATATAATTAATGTCTGTCCTGCGCGGTGCCACTGCAACCTGCAGCCAGCTTTTGCCCAGTGAATGCACGAGCTTGCAACTGCAAAACACTGGATTCATTAACCATCTGAATGCAAAACGTAAGCATGCTTTGAGTTCTTAAAGCTGACCAAAGTTTTTTTTAAATGTGTATGTTTTTCTTCAACACTGCCAGCATTTAAAATTGCCATGTAAACAAAGACAACTTTAGGAAAAGTTAAGGCCACTGAACTATCACCCCCCCCAACAAATTAGTATAGATATGTCCATGTCCACAGAGCTGTCTTATTTCAGGTGGTGCACTGTTTTCTTAAGTTAGCTATGGATCTAATTCCAGTGCAAGTTTCAGTGCAATTTACGTTCTTGAAGCACAATGGCTAGAATACTTTTTCTAATTATAGTTTTGAACTTGGCAGTTATTTTTCAATTAAATGAGAGCACAATTCAAAGTTTTTTTTCCTGATGCTTACAAAATCTTCCTGCAGCTAGAAATGAAGTCGTCATATTTGCCATCTCCTTAAGAGCTGAAAGAATTCAATTGCTTTTCTTGTGGCATATAAAATATAATTTTAAAGTCAATTACAAGAAGGAGTAATCTTCATTCTGCAAAATTGACTGGTTCACTGATTTGACTATAAGACATCTTTAATGATTGTCAGGAGATAAACTTTAACTATAAACCGCTAAACATATTTATAAGAAAAGTGCTGCATCTCTTGCCACATGAACATGAAACATATCCAAATACAACATCAAAAGTTGTGTTAAAAAAAACCATAGAACACAGGGATTAAATGATGCAGAAGCTCATGCCAGCTGCAGTCTATGCATTATGGCCAAATCAGAAGGATCGGTAAAGGCCGTTGTAAATTGTAATTTGTATGCAGTATTTAAGCAGAGGGTGGAGTTTGATGAAGAAATAAAACGAGTATCATGCTTTAAAAAAATGACACTACTATGAAAGCAGGGTTCAGTCACAAACTTCCCTTTCAAAGTAGAGAGGTGAAAACAAGGCCACAGCTCTGGAGGAGGCGGCCCCAGCTCCCTGAAGAGGAGAGGGAACCAGTAAACAGGCCAGAAGCCCCCTGCCCCCCTAATTAGACCTACAAGTGCAATAAATCTCACTCCTCTTTTTCTAAGCTTAGCTTCCAAAAGGATGATGGCAGCAATGAATCTACAGTTCAGGGTCCTCCAGCCCCCCAGCCCCTCTCCTGTTATAAATAAAGGGCATGAAGAGGTGGACGGGAAAGTGGAATGAAAAACACACACACACAGAGAGAGAAACAGTTTTCTCAGGAAAATAAGCACCCCTGCCCAAGTTCATGCCAGCACAGCCCCAAGCATCCTCACGCACAGGCGGGAAAGACACACACCGGGCACATCCAAGAGAAGAAGGGAGGGGATTTGAAGCCGCAGCTCACCATCCCAGGGACTGGGTCCTAAGCAGGCAGCGGGTGGGGTGGGGAGCCAGGGAGAGGAGCGCAGGCCGGGAGGGGGAGGCAGCAGCCGCGAGCTGGGAGGGGGGAGCACCGGGGGAGGAAGGCAGCGGGGACTGGGGAAGCCGGGCCGGGGCCGGGACCGCGGGAGCCCCAGCCCCACACAGCAGCCACCCCAGCTAGAGAGAAAGAAAGAGAGCCAGGGAGGCGGGCGAAGCCTGCGCGGGGAGAGAAGCAGAGAAGAAATATTCACCTTCCCGCCTCATGCCCACTTTGAGGCACTTCTTGAGGCGGCAGTATTGGCACTGGTTGCGGTGGTGCTGGTCGATGGGACAGTTCCTGTTGGCACGGCACGTGTAAGTTAAGTTCCTGCGGACGCTCCTCTTGAAGAAACTTTTGCAGCCCTCGCAGGTGAATTGACCGTAGTGCTTGCCGCTCGACTTGTCCCCGCACACCACGCACTCGATGTGCTGCTGGCTCTGGCCCGAGCCGGGCGGGCCCTGGCCCTTGTCCCCCGCCGTGCCGGGGGTGGCGGGCGCTCCGGGCTGGCCTGGGGTCTGCGGCGTGTGCGGCGCGCCGGAGCCCGCCTGCTGCTGCTGCTGCTCGCCGGCGCCGCCGCCGCCGCCGCCGCCGCCGCGGGCTGCCTGCGCTGCGGGGTTGGGGCCGCCGGGGTTGCCCCCGGCCACGTCGTCCTGCGGATCTCGCCAGCTGCTAACTACCATTGCCATATCTTTGGGCCCGGGGAGCGCTGGGGGGGAGCCGAGCTGCTCGCCGAGGGCCGCGGGGCGCGCGGGCGCGCGGGGAGGGGAAGGGGAAGGGGAAGGGGGGAGGGGGAGGGGCGGGGGGCCCACCGGGCGCCCCGGGGTCGCGGGAGCCGAGCCCGAGCCGGGCACCGGCCTCTGCCTCCACCGCCGCCGCCGCCGCCGCCGCCGTTACTGCCTGGGCCGCCCGGCTGCTGCTGCGCGCCCGCCCGCCCGCCCGCCCTGCTGGCGTTTTGTTGTGCTTCCTGCTGTTTTCTTTCTCTCTTTTTGCAGCCCCCCCAGGCTCTCAGGCTCCCCCCAACACCCCTGCTCCCCTCGCCCGCTCCCCCCGCGCTCCGATCCTGGGGGGGCACGCTCTCTTTCCCCCCCTCCCCGCCCCCCGGCGAGCGAGCTCCCTTCTCTCGCTTTTTTCTTCTTCCCCAAGTTGCAGAATCAGAAATGGCACAGGCGGCAGCCGGGAGCCGCGCGGGGCGCAGCGCCGGGGGCGGCGGGCATGGGCCACGGCGCGCGCACACACTCGCCCTCCGCCTCGCCCGCACCCCCGCGCACACACGCACACACACACGCGCGCACACACACGCGCACACACACACACACTCGCTCACCCGCGCCGGGCGCCCGCCCGCCGGCCGCTCGGGCTACGCGCAGCGCGCGGGCAGAGCCGACATAGAGGAAGCCGGCGAGGGCGGAGGCGGCGGCGGCAGCGGCCGACGACCGGGAGGAGCAGGAGGAGGAGGAGGAGGAGGTCGCGGCCGCGAGCGCCGCTGGAGATGCCGCCTCGCCGCTGGGGCGAGCGCCGCTCGAGGAGCCCGGGCCCGGGCCGGAGTCTGAGCCGGAGGCGGTGCCGCACCACCCGGAGCGCGAGCCGAGGCCGGGGCGGCCCGCGCCGCCGCCGCCGCCGCTGTCCCGGCGGGAGCCCTCGCGGGGCTCGAGAGTGCGGGGAGCGGGGTGAGCCGAGCGAGGCTGCCGGCGACGATCAGGGCGCGCGGGTGTCGGGGGGCCAGGTCCAAGGCCGGACGCAGCCAGCCATTCAGGAAGGCAGCGCTGGAGAGCGGGAGGCAGCCGGGGAGGAAGATCACACACTTTGCTCTTTTTGTTGTGCCACTGGCGCCGGGCTCTCGCTGCCTTCTTCTTTCGGGAGGTGACGGAAGGGGGAGGAAAATACGGGATAATTCACGCCGGCGACGATTTCAGAGCGAAATAGGAAAAAATAAAAATCAGAAGAAAACACTTGAGAAAAAAAGGAAAAAGAGAAAGCGAGAGAGACATCCAAAGTAGGTCGAATAAAATATCCTCTTCTTTTCCTCTTTCTTGCTCCTTCTTCTGCTTCTTCTGCTATAACACACAGAGCTAGTTAAAAAAACCCTGGAGATCGCCCAAAAATGTTCTTTTTTTAGTATTTTAAATAAGTGCTCTTCAGCCGGGAACCAACACCCTCCCTCCAAAAAAAATCATAGATGTATAAAATAACGATAAGAAAACGAAGGGAGTGCCGACTCCTCCTCTATTTTTTTAAGTTTAGCCTTCTCTCTTCTTCTGGAATGGAGTGAAAGAGAAAAGAAGAAGGGAGAAAAAGGATAGAAGGAAGGAGGAGAAGGGAGAAACAACTAGTAGAATCTGTAAGAAAAAAGAAAGGGGAGAGAGGCAAGAGGGCGAGAGAAGAGTGAGAGAGAAGAGGAAGAGGGGGGAGAAAGAGGAGAGAGGAGAGAGAGGGAGAGAGAGGAGAGAGAGGAGAGAGAGAGAGAGAGAGAGAGAGAGAGAGAGAGAGAGAGAGAGAGAGAGAGAGAGAGACCCAAAAATTGAATGCGTTTAAACGGGAGGACTCCCAGAGCAATGTTTCCGAAAGGGGGATCTGCGCGAATGTCTGTATATAGTGAACTTTGACACTACTATTGAAACTGACACGTTTCTATGGAGATCGCTGCCTTATATGGAGCTCGTGTCAAGGAGCCAAGAGAAGGGCTGCTGGCAACTGATAATCAAAGGCGACTGACTGGTCAGAGCCCTGAATGGGGGGGAGAGAAATGGGAGGCTAAGGTTAGCCAAGCCTCCTTCACGCCATTGGTTGGAGAGCCCCTCCCCCTCCTCTTTTTCTTTCTTTCTTTTTTTCCCCTCCCTCTTAGGTACCTACAGTCTGACATGCAGTTGGGAGGAGGAGAGAAAGTGAGGAGGGGGGGTGTTTCTGACAAGCGCAATTTACATTGAGATCGCCCTGCGCTGCTATTTACTCTGAGACCTGATTAGTATGGGTCGTGTATGGTCACACACACACACACACACACACACACACACACACACACACACAC
>PVHP010010113.1:0-47875 GCA_004024765.1 Zapus hudsonius | reverse complement strand
TTTTTTTTTTTTTTTAAAGAGTTTGGGCAGAACAGGGCCTATTACAACCTCAGTATAAAATGACACAAATCCAATTTTCTACTCTGTCTTCCAAGCAGTTTTCTCTCTGAACTCTGTAACTCCCACAACGATGCACTTCATGATTGAGGCCTGCCAGCTTGTGGGAAGTCTTGGCATTTAATATTGGCACTGTTGAGAGCACTGGAGTGAGCAATGCAAGAAAATCAGCCTAGTGTCAAGCCTCTGGTGAACTCTGCTTGGCCGACCCAGCTGTAGAGTACCGGACCTTACTGGGCATTTGGATGGGAAAATGAGCTCAAAACCAAGGATTTATGTAAGCAAACAAAATGTTCTATTTTGTTGTCTTATAAAACGTGTGTGTGTGGTGGGTGTGAAGGCTGACAATCAGGCGTTTTCCTTGAGCGTGCTGAAGTTTATTTTTATTTTTTAAATATTTTTTATTTTTTATTTATTTGAGAGAGAGAGAGAGAGAGAGAGAGAGGCAGACAGAGAGAGAGAGAGAGAGGCAGACAGAGAGAGAATGGGCACAACAGAGCCTCCAGCCACTGCAAATGAACTCCAGACACATGTGCCCTCTTGTGCATCTGGCTTTACATGGGCACTGGGGGATCGAACTCAGGTCCTTCTGCATTGCAGGCAAATGCCTTAACCGCTAAGCCATCTCTTCAGCCCTGAAGTTTATTAAAATGAGCTAGGTGTTTCACTTGAATCCAGAGCTCACTGATTCTGCCAGTCTGGCTGTCAGCTTGCCCTGTCTCCACCTCTCCAGGTTGGGCTACCAAACCCACTCGGCATCTTTGTGGGTACTGGGGATCCAAAGTCTGGTCCTCATGCTGTGTAGTAAGTAAACACTTTACCAACAGAACCATCACTCCAGACCCTCAAGGTAGGTGTGTGTGTGTTTTAAAAATTATTTTATTTGCGAGAGAGAAAGAATATGAGTGAGAATATGGACACACCAGGGCCTCTAGCCACTACAAACGAACTCCAGATCCATGTGTCATTGTGCACCTGGCTTTACATGGGTACTAAGGAACTGAACCCACATCAGTAGGCTTTGCAGGCAAGTGCCTTAACTGCTGAACCATCTCTCGAGCCCCTCAAGGTGTGTTTTAACAATTAAAAGACAAAGTGGGTATATACATTTGTAAACATTTATTCTCTTGAACTGAAAAGGTTTGCATCAGCACACACTGTACAGCCTTGCAAAATGACACAGAAATTGAAAATAAGGTTCCTTGTTCGTAAGTGTGATGACTCTCTGATGTCCGATAATCTGCTGCGAACAATGAAAACAAAATTTAAACCACTTGGGAAGTTCCCAGCACTCATCAAACGCACTTCCTCTGATGACAGAAAGCCCGTAAGGAGGGAATGCTTTTAAAAGTGGCATTTGGTTATTGGAAGTGTTTTCCTGCCTAGGATGATCCCCATGCCCTTTGAACCTAAGTGGTGTGGTTAAGAGGCATTAAGAACATAATTTACTTTACACATAACGGTCACACTACCTAAATGAAGAAGAGAGAGGACCTTGTGGGGGAGTTCAGGATTTTCTGGAAAATGTTTCTGTGTTGAGATTCAGGGGAGGAGTAATCTTCTATGTGTGGGTTCTCCTTAGCACGCTCAGCCCCCCCAAAAGGATAGTTTTGACATGGTTTTGACTTGGTTATTCTACTCCTGCATTCTTTTCCCCTCAAAGTCTAAGGTGGGTCACACTGTGCTGGCTGCAAAAAGAAATACAGGTTGTAACTGGCTTTAATCACTTTGAAGAATAATTTGCTGTACAATAGAGCTTTGGATCTGATACAAGACTCAGAAATATAAAACAAAATAACTATAAAAGTTAGGAGGCATCTGAACAGCCTTTCCTTAGAAAAAGCTGTTAACTCTGTATCATTCCTGTGTGGATTCCTACGGTCAGTGGGGTAAAATGGGTATCTTCCCCCAACCCTCTGCTGGGTCCCTTTTCTCCAAAAGCTGTAACACTCTAGGAGTCTATGACGTTAGCACGCGCTGCAGATACCAAGCCAATCAGAGATGGGAGAGGGCAGGGGAGGCGAGGGCTCCCAAGGGCTCTGTCACTGAGAGCTCGCCCTTTCCAACATGTGAGTGTCATAGTGCTTCTTGCTGGTTCTCAGCTTGAACTTGTTGACTGAGTTCATCTGCTTCTTCAGTGCACTCTGTGCGGCTGAAATGGAGGGGAATGTGGCTAGGACTGTGTACGTAGAGGCCAAGTCACTGGGCTTAGAGCGGTCGGGGTTTACAGTGCCATCCCCACTGCCACAGCAGAGAGGGTGGCGACGCAGTGGGGGCTGGGACTGGGGGTCCCGGAGCCACCGTATCTTGGCGCCAATTTTAAAGAGTTCTCCAAAAAGCTTCTCAGCTTCCATGCGAGTTATTCCATCTGGCAATTCTGTAATTTCCAAGACTTTCCCGATAACTAGAATGGAAAAGGCAGAGAGTTTACACACACCTATCACCAGAGCTGGGCAAGAGTACTATCGCCCTAAAGAGGACACAGGAAACAAAGGAGTGTGTTACAAAACCTCTTGGGGTCTCTAAGATCACTCCTATTTCCCTCTTTGCCAAGGGGTGTCCTGCTAACAGTGCAAAGCAGGCTTTCCCTGACAGGGTAATCTTGGCAAATCTCCTCTGAGCCTCTAGTTCCCGTTATCAAAATAAAGAAAGCAACACCTGCCCTCACCACCCGAGGCTGCTGAGGACAGAGTTAAAGCACAGAAAGACAATCCTTTATTCATGCGACGTGTGGGAGCAAGCCTTCTCTCACAGAATAGGGCCTCTCACTTCATCTGCTTCTCGGACAGCTTCCCCACTATCAGCCAAACTAGACTCAACGAGCATGTTCTCACATTTGAAATCACATAGGACCTACGATACAAACTGTGTAATTTCTAGGCTTTTTTTTTTGTTTTTTTGCAGAACTCTGGGAAGACGAGAGACCATATCTGTGGTGTGGCATTCTAGTTTGCAGACACATCTAGTGAGACACACCTGCTTCTCCTGCTCCAAGGTCTGTGGATGCAGCTTTTTTTGCTTGTCTCCTTCCTCGGTTTCCATGCCTGCTGCTAGGTTGACCCTGCGGCAGCACCAACAGTTGAATAAGTTGAAAAAATATGTTTGTAATACTTAAAAACATGAGACCCAAACAACAAATGGGCTTTGTTCTTCAGCAGGAGTGACCCAACCCCAGACCTTGTAGATTCTGCTCTGCAGCAGTGGGTCTCCCTCACTCTTTTGAAGCAAGGGTGCCAGCTCCACCCCTGGACACTGGTGACACCAGTGAGCGAGTGGTCAGCCAAGCAGCTGGGCCCAGGGCCCCCAACATTCTTAGGAACAGAACACAGTATTGTGTAACAAAGCCTATGGCTTGTGCCTTTCATACCTGCTGGTGTGGAATGTGTCCATGCAGAACACTCGGAGGGTTGTACTGCAGTGGCTGGCCAAGTAGTGGATACCTGACATCTCCTGAAAGTCATCAAAACACTCTCATGGGTTCCTCTCCTTGGTTAGCACAGACTTAACCAGAGTTTGCTCAAGTCTTCAAAAACAAGACCAACAGGGCTGGAGGGATGGCTCAGCAGTAGTTTATAAGCATCCACATGCGTATCTGAACATCCTCAAAGTAGACTAAGGTAAAGTGACAGTAAGGACTTTATCTATTGCAGTGTACCAGGGACAGTTCGCACTCGATAAAAGTTTCCTGAATAAGTTTGTGTATGTGTGAGGTCAGAGGTTGACGTCAGGTGTCTTCTTCAATCTCTCTGTACCTTATTCTTTGAGACAGGGCCTCTCACTGAACCTGGAGCTCAGCAGTTCAGCTACACTAGCTAGCCAGTGAGTTCCAGGGATCCTCCTTCTCCATCTCCCCAGCTCTGGAATTAGTGTGTGCTGCTATGTCTGACTGTTATATGGGTAATTGGGGACCAGGTCTTTACTTTACTGACCGAGCCATCTCCCCAACCCCTGGATTTTTTTTTTTTTTTTGAGGTAAGGTCTTGCTTTAGGCTGGCTATTCTTTATTGATATTTTATTTATTTGCAAGGAGAGAGAGAGACAGAGAGAGAGAGAGAGAGAGAGAGAGAGAGAGAGAGAATATGAATGGGGATACCAGGGCCTCTAGCAGCTGCAAACAAACTCCAGATCCAGCACTTCATGTATGTGCATTTGGCTTTACATGAGTACTAAGGAATCAAACCCAGGTCATTAGACTTTGCAGGCAAGCACCTTAACCACTGGGCAATCTTTCCAGCCCCTGGATCCATTTTCGAATAGACAAAATTTAGAAATACAGAACAAATATAAAACACTGCAAACTATTACTAAAAAGAAATGGATTTCGATTATAAATTGTTAATAAATTTGTAGTGAAAACCCAGCAACAAAACATTATGGTTAAAAGCATAAATGGCAAAAAACCAGATATGCCTGAGCGTAAGTGAAGGTATCGCAGTTCCATGGAGAAGTGAAGGGAAGCACCAGCAGGAGATCACACCGTGCTGTGAAGCCATGACACTTACCCTGCCCAGGGACAAAAGGTCTAGAAAACTGGGACATGATGGCCAGCGGAGGCCCAGAGGGACGCATTGTTTTCAGGGTGGAGAGCTGAGCTGGCGCCGGAGACTGTGCTGGTGAAAGGACGGGGCTGCTGAGCTGAGGGCTGGGCTGTAATCAACACAGGAGAGAATGGGTCACGTCTGGGGCAGCTACTCACAAACTTCCTCTTGGACAGAATACTCACTGAATTACAAATATGTGGCTGTAAAAATCCAAATAACAGTACTAACGGCAGGTTGTTGGTGCTCCAGGAACCCCTTGTCTCCTCATCATGAGCTCTGGAAATACAGGTGGACTGACATGTTTGCCAGCATTTACATGGGTGCTAGGGAACCAGAACTCCAGTCCTCATGCTTGTGTGACAAGAGCTCTGTCCACTGAGCTATTTCTCCAGGCTCGTATACACCATATTTTTGAAACCTGCATTTTACATTGGCAATAATGTCCCATTTGCAAGAAGAGACTATATAATTCTTTCACTGCAAACAAATGCCTAGGGAATTGAACCTGGGCTGGCAGGCTTTGTAAGCTAACACCTCCCCAGGAGAAAGCTGAGGACCTGTCGTCCATCACGGCCTGATGGTGCTTCTCCATTTAAGTAAAGATCGTCAGGTGGTATCTACAGACTTATCCAGCTCCTTTGTACCAGTATGGACAGAGGGATTCTGCTTTTATTTTGTGTGTGCTTTTTGCCTTTTCATCATTCTTCCATCCCTAAGCCCTCAAGGCTGGTTCTTTGTCGCATCTCCACTCTTAAAGGCTTTATTTTTTCTGGGCGCAGTCACAACAGGCCTAGGCTGTTCTGTTCTTCCCTTATACTAATCTTGGCAAAGGATGTTTCTCTAGGCAGCCTGTCCTCTTAAGTGGAGAACAGTATTTAAGTGTAGCATCTGGACTGTATGTACATCTTACTCTTCAGCATATCTGCTTAATGGTATTTCCTCAAATACACAATAATTCACGGACTCATTTACCCTATGAGGAATGTCAAAACTAATTCTAATTTCTTTTCTTCTTTTGTTTTGGTACTAGGGCTTGAACACTGGGCATCATGCAACCAAGCACACCTCCAGCAGTAAGCTAGGTCACTGTCTGCTTCTCATTTTCAATGTTACAACAGGGACAAAAGAAACAGCCTTCTCCAGATATCCTTATACGCTTGCTCAGCAATTTAAAAAGTTATTTTTGAGCCAGGGGCGGTGGTGAACACCTTTAATCCCAGCACTCAGGAAGCAAAAGTAGGAGGATTGCTGTGAGTTTGAGTTCAGCCTGAAACTACTACTGAGTGCTGAGATTAAAGATGTGCACCACCAAGCCCTGCTTCTTTCAACTTAAAAATGTTTTTAAAAATAATTTTATTTATTTACCTGTAAGCAGAGAAAGATAGAAGAGAGACAAAGAGAATGGGTGTGCCAGGGCTTCCAGCTGTTGCAAACACTCCAGATGCATGTGCCACTTTGTGTATTTGGCTTTGTGGGCAAGTGCCCTAACTGCTGAGCTATCTCCCTAGCCCCTTCTTTCATCTTTTTAAAGGCGACTTATAGTTTGTGAACTGATCTATATATGATATATATACATGAACTTTGCTTTTTAAAGTCTGCTATGATATTTGTCAAGTATATTGAAAATATTTTTTTCTACCTCATCTTTAAAAACAACCCAAAGCAGGTTGCAATTACAGTGTTTCATTTTGTGAGAGTACTGCCATTATCCGGTTGAAAGAAAACCCAGGTCAGTTGCTTCTGTTTTTGCCTTTATGTGGGTAAAATCATGACAGCTTGGCCTGGACAGTTCAGAGAAATAACAACAACAACAACCACCACCATCACCACTACCCAAGCCAGGGGCTGGGAAACAATCAAGGTACCTGCTTGCTTACAAAACCTGCAGGGTTTAATTCCCAGCCACACACCTAAGGCCAAACAGGTATTCACTTACAGCCTTATGACTTCTCTTTGACTCTTTGTATTTTGTTTTTTAAGACAGGGTCTCATGTAGCTCATGTTGGCCTATAGGTTACCATGTAGAGCCAAGCATGGTGGTGCATGCCCAGTCCTTGGGAGATGGAGGGCCAAGTATCATGAATTCCAGACCAGCCTTGGTTAGTCTTGATAAACAAGTCTGTGGCCAGCTGGGGTTTCATGAGACCCTGGCTCAAAAAATAAAACAAGCCGGGCCTGGTGGCACACGCCTTTAATCCCAGCACTCGGGAGGCAGAAGTAGGAGGATCGCCATGAGGTCAAGGCCACCCTGAGACTCAAGAGTGAATTCCAGGTCAGCCTGGGTTAGAGCGAGACCCTACCTCGAAAAACCAAAAACATATAATAAAATAAATAAATAAATAAATAAATAAATAAATAATAAAACAAGGGGCTGGGAAGATGGCTCAGTGTTTAAATGTGCTTGCTTGCCAACCTGACAGACCAGGCTCAATTCCCCCATACTCAAGTAAAGCCATATGCCCAAAGTGGAGCATGCATTTGGAGTTCATTGGCAGTGCCCAAAGGCCTTAGTGTGCCCATTCTCTCGCTGCTTACAAATAAAAGATTAAAAAAAGAGAGCTGAACATCTAGTTGACCTTCAACTTCTGATCGTCCTTCCTTCACCTCTTGAGTACAGGGATTTATACCCTGGGACCTGATTCTTTTACTTTGTGAAACTTGTCACAGCCTCTTGGGTGCTAGGATTTTACAGGCACACAACAACACCCCCCCTTTTGAGGTAGGGTCTCGCTCTAGCTCAGGCTGACCTGGAATTCACTCTGTAGTTTCAGGATGGCCTCGAACTCATGGAGATACTCCTACACCTGCCTCCTAAATGCTGGGATTAAAGGTATCACCAAGTTCAGCTCAATTTTTTTTAAAATACAGATGAGTTTTTAACATATATAACATATTTATAACTCACACACACACACACGCACATATATAGTTTGTTTTTCAAGGTAGAGTCTTCCCCTAGCATAAACTGACTTAGAATTCACTGTGTAGTCTTAAGCTGGCCTCACCTGGCTTATAAAAAAATATTTTTTTAAGTAATAAGTGTGGGTTGGAGAGATGGCTCAGAGGTTAAGGCACTTGTCTCCAGTGCCTAAGGCCCTGGATTCAATTCCCCAGGACCCACATAAGCCAGACCTACAAGGTGGTGGCCCTGGTGCATTCTCTCTCTCTCTCTCTCTCTCTCTCTCTCTCTCTGCTTGAAAATGAATAAATAAAATAAAATAAAATAAAAAGTTAGAAGTGGGCAAATAGAAGGGCAGATATTTGTCTGTAGCAACAAGGGACCCTGGTGTACCCATATACAATATCACGCACGCACGCACAAAATGGTGGCACTGTCTGTAATCCCAGCACTTGGAATGGTATGGTCAGTAAGATCAGGAGTTCAGGCCAGCCTAGGCTATATGAGACCTTTTCTCAAAAGAAGTTGGGAAATTGGGGAAGGGAAGATGGCTCAGAAGTTGAAGGTGCTTGCTTATAAAAGTCTGATGGCCCAACTCGATTCCTCGTCACCCATATTGAATTGGACACATCCAAGTGCTACATGAATCTGGCATTTGTTTACAGTGTCAAGAGACTCAGGTGCACCCATGAGCATACACATACACTCACGCATGCCTGCAAATAAAATTTTAAAAAGTTGTGAAATAATATTTGAATATTGAAATATTCATGTCTGTCTGTCTGATTATAGAGAATGTTCAAATTCCCTTATTACTCTGCTTGAAAGGATTTCAAATTCAGTGTCAAGTTATAGGTTGGACTTACCCGTGATGAAAATGTCAGGTTTCAAATAGATAATGAGCTCAAGCATCTTACCTGGCCAATACTGTCTACGTTGCTGAATTCCACACACTTTTGCCCTCTCTGGTGGTCACAGCAGTATGTGTTTGGTCTCCACTGTGGGGGAGAGTGGGCGCGAGACTGAGGCTTGTTGGGGACACTGAGCTGCATCATCAGCATTCCTGCACCAGCTGGTGGCTGAGGCACAGCTGGAAACCAACAATTGTGACACTTAACACCAGGAGAGCAATGAGTCTTTCATATTTCTGAATGAAATGTCACTACTGGGCATGTAAGCAGATTTCGACTCCTGTGTACTAAGCTGTGTGTTTGAAACTGAAACCTTGAGGGTAAGTAGAGTGCAGCATACCTAGAATCCCAGCACTCACGGGAAGGCTGAGGCAGGGAGGGTCTAGGATCTTGAGTTTGAAGCTAGCCTGGGCTACACAGTGAGACCTTACCTCAACAACACAACACAAAGGGGAAAAGACCCTTTAGCCTAAACTTCTGGCAGACCTAGTGGTGAATGTCACAACATACATAATTGACAATGGTTCTTAATTTTTTAAATAAATTTTAAAAATAAAATTTAAAAAATTAAGAACCACTGTCAATTTATCTAAATTAACAAGGAAAAACTTTGTGCAAAACAGAAATACTGATACGCAGGAAAATGTAGAGAAACGTATAGGAGCTTTGGGACAATGAAATGTTTTCTCCTGCCTTCTCACCTGAAAGAGAGGGCTGGAAAGGCCTGTGTGGCTAACTCTGGAGAGCTTCGAGGGTCAGGAGCAGACACTTGTGCTCCAGCTTTCTGGTACTAAGGTATGAACTCCCCATGGCTGTGTTAACCATAATGGTGGTACCATGTCCCAGATATAGAGCCATTTTGACAGCCAGGCCAACTGTGGAGGGCTGGTGTTGGAACATCTCCAAGTGCTCCTCAGTCTCATCTCACAGTGGCCCATGCAGTATACAGCCACATTAGCCATTTATAGAAGAATGGGAGTGTAATACTAAAAATTTATATAAGACTCTCTGGAAGCAGAGAGGAAGAATACATTTTTTTAAAGACCGGGAGAAGCATTTAATAAGGAGGATGGTGGACAGGCATTCCAAGCAGAAGGAAAGAGGGATTAAGTGTTTTGGGCATGAAAAGGTATGCCAGCACTCAGGAGGCCAAGGCAGGGAGGAGAATGAACAGGAGAGAAAGCTGTGGAAGATGAGGAAGGGTTGACTACAGAAGCTGACCTGATTCAGAAAGGTATCTGAAACATCCTGAGTACATCCCAGCTCATCGCAAGCTGAAAACCATTGTGCAGAATTAGGAGATCAATTGAACTAATTCTCATCACCTGTTGCTCAGTGGTCTGCTCATACCTGCACACTGGTGGCCCTGTAGCTGCTGAGCGCTGCAAGGTGATGTGGTTCGAGGAAACTGTACTTGTTCTGATCCTGGATGTTGCAAGTAGCCAACTGAAGAGCTGTGGAGAAAAAAAAATTAAAGACAAAATACATCACAGAGATGCAGATGACTAGAGAGGCATTTTATTATTTATTTATTAATTTAATTAATTTATTTTGAGGTAGGGTCCTGCTCTAGCCCAGGCTGACGTGGAACCCAGGGGATCTTCCTACCTCTGCCTCTTGTGTGCTGGGATTAAAGGCATGAGCCACCACCCCCAGAAGAATGAAGAGTCTTTTGAGTAAACCTTCCTCCAATTTTGTTTCAATACATTTTTCAAGTTGGCGGGCAGTAGAACGCAAAGCTAATTTAAGACTTTTCTCTGAATTGCAGTTTCTCCATGTGTACACAAAGCAAAAGGCCCTGTGAGCATAATGTGAAAACACAGCTGTCTGTAACTCAGAGGGAAGGGAACTGCCAACTCACCAACCCTGCTGCTCTGGATGCTCAGTCAGGGAGTGTCCCAGGGAATGACACTTTAGGGCAACTTGAGTAGACAAGATAAGCAAAGGTAACTAAGCCATTGTAAAGGAGGAAAAGGGTGGCCTTGATCCTCCTACCTCTGCCTCTGCTGGGATTAAAGGTGTGCATCACAACGCCCGGCCGGCTTAAGTGAAAGGCTTTGAAATCCATCCTCAGCACTGGATTAAAGGAACTCAATTCGAGGATGATTTGTATTTTTTTTTTTAATTTAAGCACTGTCTTCAACATGAAGTAGCTGATGGAATACTTCACCAACTGCTTTGATACAGAACTGTTATTATTTACTTCTTAGTGATAATAAATGAGTACCCCAGAGCATTTTTTTGTTGATAAGGTTAAGGTATATACATAAAATACAATCTCCTCAAATACCTACAAAAACTTTAAGTATTAACAAATTAATGCTCTAGGCTTAACTTCAAGGCTGAGGACCAGGGAAATGGCTCAGCAGTTAAAGGAGCTTGCTTGCAAAGCATACTGGTCAGGGTTCAATTCCCTACTACCCACGTCAAGCCAGATGCACAAAGTGGAGTGTCTGGAGTTCGCAAGAGGCCCTGGTGGACCCCTTCTCTCTCTCAAATAAATGATTAAATTAATTCTGATGCTGGGCATGGTGGCGCATGCCTTTAATCCCAGCACTCGGGAGGCAGAGGTAGGAGGATCGCCATGAGTTCAAGGCCACCCTGAGACTACATAGTGAATTCCAGGTCAGCCTGGACTAGAGCGAGACCTTACCTCAAAAAAAAAAAATTAATTCTGACATTCGTTTGCAGCGGCAAGAAGCTGTGGCATGACTTTACCCATACAATTGGTGTGAGTTTGAGGCCAGCCTGGGACCATACAGAGTGAGTGCCAGATCAGCCTGGACTAGATTGAAAGTGAACTAGATTGAGACTCTACCTCGAAAAACAAACGATATATATAACATTCGAAGGGCAGGGGAGATGGCTCAGTGTCTGAGTGCTTGCAGTCTAAGTGTGAGGACTGAGTTAGATCTCCAGCACCCAAGTAAGAAGGCCATAACACCTGCAATCACAGCCCTGAGAGGGGTGAAGAGGAGGATTGCTGGGGCTCATGGTCAGCCAATAGAGACCCTGCCTCAAGGAAACCAGGTGAGCGAGCAATAGAGGAAGCTCTTCTCTGGCCTTTGCTGCATGTACACAGGACGGACGGACACACACACACACACACACACACAGAAAACCTTAGAAAAATTGGCGGTCATCCCTTTTCTTCCCTGTTGGAAAGCACTCTCAGCATCTAGCTCACCAGAGGCCTTTGTCAACCTGCACACTTGCAGAATCCCGGTAAGCAGTGAGAAGCTACAGACTCGGGTTTCTCAGGCACACTCACCTTAGAGCACTTTGTTGGCCAGGTGGAATGACGCTGTAGTAGACTGGCATTCCTGCCGTGGTCAGAGAACCTTGGCTGGACTGACCAGGGAACACAACAGCCTGTTGGTATGTCTGATGGGCAATTCCTTGAGAACCTTGAGGCAGTGAAACCTGAAATGTGAAACACAGTTTAAAGGGAACGGTTTTTCTAAGGCCTGAGTAGCAGATCAAGTTTACCACAGCACCTCTGTGTTCTCTGTGCCCTTGAGCTGCTCCTGGTTCTGCTGACACAGGCTCTTACAGTGGTGGAAGCACTTTAGGGTGTGAAAGATATGACTTGTTCCCAAATAAGTTACTTTTTTAAAGGAGCCCTCTCAAACAAAACACCAAAAGAACTATAACAACAGTGGTGACCAAGAACTATTTTCAATACCAGACCCATTTTTTAAATATCACTAACAAAAGTAGACGTTATCTTTTTTCTTTTTTCAATTATTTATTAGCCAGGTGTGGTGGCATCTGCCTTTAATCCCAGCACTTAGAAGGCAGAGGTAGGAGGATCGCTGGGAACTCAAGGCTAGTTTGGGACTACAGAGTGATATCCAAGTCAGCCTTGGCTAGAGTGAGATCCTACCCTGAAAAAATCAAACAAACAACATTATTTATTTGAACGTTGTGTGTGTAATTTGTGTATGGCAGGTTCTCTTGTCCCTGGGAATGAATGCCCATCTGGCCTTATGGCTAGGGAATTGAACTGGGATGGTAGGCTTTGTAAGCAAGCACCTCCAACTATTGAGCCATCTCCCTAGCCCCCTGGACTTTTTTCCGAGATTTTAGCACCTAATACAGGGCCTGGACCAGCTAAGTAGATGCTTAGTGTCTGTACTGGACAAACTCCAGAGAGCTGAAGAAGGCTGTGGTTCTGGCTTGGTGTCAGTCGAATCTGATGTTAATCATGGAGGAAATTCAATATCCTCCAGCAATGGAGGATAAAGGAGTAAAAAACACAGGATATTGAAAAAAGAAAGATGCAAGTAGGGTTGGAGGGTTAATTAAAATTAAAGATGCTATGAATAAGACATCTGGAAACCTACTACTTGTTTTTTGCTTTTTTGAGATAGGGTCTCACTCTAGAGCCCAGGCTGACCTGGAATTCACCATGTAGTCTCAGGGTGGCCTCTAACTCATGGTGATCCTTCTGCTCTCTCTCTCTCTCTCTCTCTCTCTCTCTCTCTCTCTCTCTCTCTCTCATGGTACTGAAGACCTAGTCAAAAGCCTATGGCAGGGGGTGGAGGGGTGGGATGAAGAGGAGAGGGAAGGTTATGAGCTCTAGGGCAATTACACCTGCTGCTGTCTGGCTAAATGCATATATTATGCCCACCAAACTGCCTTATGAACACTTTTGCAAATGTGTATACCCATATATTAACACTATTATCCCTTTTGGCCAGAGAAGCTTCCCTTTTTCAGATGGCAGTGACCACCAGGATGACTCAAAAGACACCATAGTGCTGAGGAGAAATGACAGTGAAGTGTTCAGCACTGGGACATCTCTATCACACTTTCTGAGGCTCAGGGTATATTGTGGAAGAGGTGGTGGAAAGATCGTAGGAGCCAAAGGAAGGGTAGGACTGCTTGCAATGCAAGCTTCCAAACACAAAATGGACTTGATATTCATGACCTCAAAGTGCCTGACACTTCCTACACAAGGCCATCATAATAGGAGGAAAAGACGATGATGATGACATCGAAACAAAACAGAGACTAGTTGAGGGGGAAGGGATGAGAGGGAGAGTGGGGGTGGAACGGGAATTATCATGGTTTATCATCTGTAATTAAGGAAGCTGTAAATGAAAAGAAATGTTGAGCAAGTGCCTGGTCTCATTTTCAGATGCAAGAGGCTCTGATGCTTGGACATATGTGTGCACACACATCACACACGGAAATAGCACATTTTAAAGCAAGAAGAGTTCTCTATGATGAACAAAAGTCAAAAGACCATAAAAGCTCTGTATTACGGAAGCATTTCCTGGAGGCTGGGAAGATGGCTCAGTAGTTAATGGCACTTGCTTGCAAAACCTGCAGGCTGAGGCAAACACAAAAATGGCACAAAATGTGGGGTTTGTTTGCACCAGAAAGAGGCTTTGGCACCAAACATATACACATACACATTATAGGCAAATAAATAAGTTAATACATTTTAAAAAGAGACACATTTATGTTAAAAGAGCAGAGCAGTTGGGTGTGCTGGCACAGGCCTATGGAGGATGAGGTTTTAAGGCAAACCCAGGTAACACAGCAGGGTCCAGGCTAGCCTAGGCTACATAATCAAACTGTAAAAGCCAAAGAAAACACACACACACAAAAGAGCAGAGCAGAATCATTGTAGTAGATCCCTCCCCACCCCCATCTCTAGGTAATCAGGCTGGACTGGACTGGCCCAGGCTGGCCTTCAAGCCACAATCCTTCTGCCTCAGGCTCCCTCTGTTGGCGAGCCCTGCAGTAGCTGTAGACTGAAGCAGGTGAGTGCAAGCGTACCTGATAGGATGGCACTGAAGGATAGGGGATGACCACGCCTTGAATGTGATTTCCCACGCTGTTGGGAGGGCCTCCGCCGAGGCTCTGACTCTGGGGTGGCTGGACTCCAACTATTCCTTGGTAGTTTTGCTGCTGGTTGGGCATAACTTGATAACCTGTAATGGCAAAGTGAGTTAAGACTTGGTTTGAGTTTCATCAAATATCTAGCATATGTCTATATTTTAATCAAGTAATTTTTTGTTATAATTATAGAATTTGATTTCAGTGGCAAATCAAAGCCCACTATCACATTCAACAAGCTGATCATGGGTGGCGGGTATTCAGTGGTCAAAGGCACTTTCACGCAAGGCCTGTCGCCCAGGTTTCTCAGTACCAGCACACATGCGCGTGCAGCTCATGTGCAGGACACGCAGCCTGGGACCCCATTCACTCTCTTTCTCTGCTTGCAAATGATTTAAAAATATTTTCTTCAAAAAGTTAGTCATGTAGGTAGTCAGCTATATTTTCCCCACTTAAATCTCTAGCCTCAGGCTGGCCTTCAACTCACAACGATCCTCTAACCTCTCCTTCCCAAGTGCTGGAGCCTCACACTCACTGTCACTGAAGGAAGGCTGGTTAGAAGCACTCACAGTCACTGCGCCTCCCTGCCACCATTACAATCTAATGACAACTGGTCTTGGGAATCAGGATTACTTAGATTAATAGTGGAGCCCAGAACAAAATGAAAACCTGCAGTGTACTTCCATTTTTACTGTGGTGAGTGTGGAGGCCAGGGCAGCCTCCAGTGCCATCCCTTGGGCGATACCACTGTTCTTTACAGAGGGTCTCCCACTGGCCTGGAATTTAGTAATTAGGCCTAGCTGGCGAGTGAGCCCCAGGAGTCCTTCTGTCTAGAGTGTGTGTCAGCTCCCTGGCTCCACAGAGCATCCCTTTGCAAAAACACTAAGAATTTCCAGCTGCTGAGAGCAGAGCACTAGAGGATGAGGCTGAGGTGGGCCTGAACATCAGGAAAGCATGCGTGCATGCCCATGAAGCATTTGAGAATGGTTGCAAAACAAATAGCTAAGACATGGACTCCTATTTAGGAATGTGTCAAAGACATAAAGCAAATAGAGCTACCCAGTAACTTTTTAGATCATTTTCTCATTGACTCATGAATTTCACTTGACAGAGAAATATTATTAAAGAGATGAAATAATCTCAACTCAACCTCTCATCTGAAGGTATAACTGTTAAGCAGTTAAGAATATAAATGTATTTTCTTTTCTTTTTTCTGTTTTGGTTTTTCGAGGTAGGGTCTTGCTCTAGTCCAGGAATTCACTATGTAGTCTCAGGGTGGCCTTGAACTCAAGGCAATCCTCCTACCTCTGCCTCCCGAGTGCTGGGACTAAAGGTGTGCGGCACCACGCCTGGCTAAATGTATTTTCTTGAAGTGAACGTACTATGTTTTATCTTTTTTAAATTTTTTTTTGAGGTAGGGTCTCACTTGAGCCCAGGCTGACCTGTTGTAACTCACTCTGTAGTCCCAGGCTGGCCACACTCACAAGGATCCTCCTATCCGACTCCCTAGTGCCAGGATTAAAAGTGTATGCCACCACACCTGGCTAATTTTTTTGGAGGGGAGGGGGTTTGAGGTAGGGTCCCATTCTAGTATAGGCTGAGCTGAAATTCACTATGTAGTCTCAGTGTGGCCTTGAACTCACTTTTTTTTTTTTTTTGCTATTTTATGAATAGTGATTTTAAGCTCATTTTGTTTGCTGATCTTATGAGGCCTCCTTTATGCATACCAACTAGCTCATAAGTCCATTTCTAAAGATGACCACAAATTCTTTTCTACTATAATAAAGAAGTGAATTATAGCGCTGTATCTACAAACTTTAATAGGTAAAGGCTAATAAAAAATTATGTCCTTGATTACACTTTATATGTTGTTATATCAAAGATTAAAGGCACTGACGGCACACCACAGCATTGCTGGCTTCCTGGAAGCCCTGCTGACCACACACAGATTGGACCCAGGCCTGGTGTATGCTAGGCAGCTGCTCTTCCATGAGCCCAGTCCCCAACTGCAACGGAAAATTCAAGCACACTGACATGATTTCTATAGTATGTTTAAAATGACTTTGCAACTTTTTTTTTTTTCTCGAGGTAGGGTCTCCCTGACCTGGAATTACTATGTATTCTCAGGCTGGCTTCAATACTTCAGTCTCTCTAGTGCTGGGATTACAACTTTAAGGGGTATAATATAAGGCAATAGAATTGTCAAGGGAGCTTCTTAAGGTATTTATTTTTAACATTTTTATTTATTTGCAAGCAGAGAGAAGGATGAGAATGGGCAATCTAGGGCTGAACAAATTTCAGACACTTGTGCCTGTTTGTGCATCTGGCTTTACATGGGTACTAAGAAATGAAACTTGGGTCGTTAGGTTTTTCAGGCAAGTGCCCTAATCGCTGAGCTATTTCTCTAACCCACGTTCTGATTTTTTAAACTTATCTATATTTCTTTATCTTTTTAGACTTCTCTTAGTTGGTATCCTGTCTCAAATTCTCTCATGAAAATAGTCTGACACAGGGGATTTCCTAATGAAGCCCTTAGCAATCATGTCATAGTGGCTAATGCAGGTGACGTCCCTTGGATGGTACGTTACAGAATTTATATCAGTAAATATCCATTAGTATGCATCTTTACTAACTGCCATATGCACAAATGCATGGCCAGGACCATAGTGAAAAGGTGACAGAATGAAACTAATGCTTCTGACCTTAGTACCTGGTCATAAATCACAGAGAGAAGCAAAAGGCCAGAGTTTGCCAGAGGGCTGATGTGAAGATGAAAATGATATGGTCTTTATCTTAGAAATGAGGATTCTGGACCACAAAACCAAGAGAGTATCAGGAAGAACCATCGGTGTGAAAGAGAACCAAGCCTGACAGAAACAGCATCATCTGTTGTGACTGTTTCTCTGTGGTGTGCATGCATGTGAGGCAAGAGGGTAAGCTTGGCTATTACCCATAGGAACGCTGTACAAACAATTTTTGTTTTTTTTTTTTGAAAAGGGTTTCTCACTGTCTGACCTCACCAATTAGGCTAGAATGGCAGGCCAGTTAGTGCTAGAGATCCTCCTATCTCTGCCTCCCTAGTGCTGGGATTACAGGCACACACCATCAAACCTGGTATCCTACATAGATCCTGGGGATTGAGCTCAGGTCGCCATGCTCTGAGGTAAGCATTCTAGTGACTGAGCCAGCTCTCCAGACCAACATCTATGATTTGACTTAAAGAAAAAGAACATCCCAGAAACAAGTAAGGTCTGTAAAAAAAGTAAAAGAAAACAAAAACCCCAGCAATGTTTGAGGAACAGAAAACAGTCAAGACTAGATGTGGTACGGATGTGATATGTGGAGTAAAAGCTAAAGTAAAGAGAGGATATGGACAACCAGTGGAGGACCAAACATTTTACAAGCAGAATGGAGAATGTTACTGAGAAGACCTACATAGATTACCCAATTGTCACAGCAATGGCCACACTTTCGGCACCAATTTTGTGTGTGAGATTTGTTGTTACTTAAGGGAGGAAAGATTTGTTTTAGCTCACGGTTTCAAAGGTTTCAGTCCATCAAAGGTGAAGGCATGGTAGAGCAGAGCAGCTCACATCATGGCGGCTCAGGAGCAGAGAGAGAGAATGCCTATGTTAGCAGGCTTCCTCCATTCCCTCCCCTTTCCCATCTAAGTCCCCAGCCTTGGGATGGTACAGCCCATTCAGGCCAGGTTTTTCCCTCATAGTTAATTCTCTCTGGATAAGGCCCTACAGACACACCAAGAACAGAGTTTACTAATCTCTGGATGCTCTTCAATCCAATCTAATTTAACCATCATTCATTTTTTTTTCTTCTGAGGCCAGACAATGACTTGTGGGTGGTACTGCTATGGGCATGCTACCTTTTTCAATTGAAATGAATAATCCCTGTTTCCCTCACTGACTCAGGTCCACTCCATTCAGAAGTAGCATAGAGAAACCGTGAGTGTCACTGAACAACAGTTAGCCTGTTAGAAATAAGAATTCAAGCATTTTATAAGAAAATGGCCTTCCTTTTCTTATAATGGGGCTGGGGAGATGGCTCAGTGGTTGGTTAAAGGCACTGGCTTGCAAAAGCCTGATGGCCTGGGTTCGATTCCCCAGTACCCACGTAAAGCCATGTTTGGCCCTGGTGTGTCCACTCTCATTCTTCTGATTACAAATAAATAAAAATAATAAAAATAAAAGAAAATGCTTTAAGAAGTTCCCTTGACAATTTTGTCTAATGCCTAATATTACACCCCTTAAAGCCATGCCCCTGTCCACATTTAGCAAACTGATTTGGTGGTAGAAATTTGAGTTTTAAGGCAAGTAAAGTGAGTCATCTTTTTTATTAAAAGGACGCAAGTCCATGAGTACAATTCAAACACAATCCGTGGCTCACTCCCACAGATCTCATGTGATTCAGCACAGTGGTTACTTGAGATGAAGAGCACAAACTGCTTCAACTGAAGCTTGCAAGTGTTTGAACATTTCTGAAAAATATGCCGATATTAAAATGCTTTTATTTGATGACAAAAAAATGTGTGGTAAAAACTTTAGAAAATACAAAAGAAAGTCATCAATGCTATGGGAGGACATGCTACAGCAATAACTAATGGTGAGGAAAGAACTGATCTCTGCTACACGGTAAGGGTGAAGTGTGCATCAAGCAGCTAAAAAGACTAACTGTGTTAGGCCTGCCCCCAATTCCCAAGCCTTTTCATTTAGAACTGAGAAGAGCATATAATTACCATTGCCTCAGCGGTATCACTGGGTATTAGTAACAGTTAATACTCATATGAATTTATTAGGTTTTCAGCTCTGTTTTGAGGACATCAAACTTACTGATTTACTATCCACAATCTCCTGACATCAGCACAACTAGGCCTGTTTTTCAGATGAGGAAACAAAGGTACAGAGAGGTTCCTATCTTGTCCAAAATTACCAGCTGTAGAAGTAGCTACACCAGAGTGTAGCTGGAATCTGCATGTAATATTTATCTTCCCCAGGGGCAAGTGCTGAAGTTGAAAGAATTATAATAATATTCAAACAAGCATGACTATTTTCTGAAAAGCAGGCATAGTGGCTCACGTCTTTACTCCCAGCACTTGGGAGGCTGAGGATAAAGAACCGCTTTAGGTTTGAGACCAGCTTGGATTACAAAGTTCCCTGTCAGTCTGGGCTGAGTGAGACTTGCTATAAAAACAACAAAACAGAAGCCAGTGATTTTTCTGAAATTTTGGTTAATATAGGTTCACTGTAGTTTAATATATACTTAATTTTACATAATTTTTTTCTTGTTTTGTTTTTCGAGGTAGGGTCTCGCTCTAGTCCAGGCTGACCTGGAATTCACTATGTAGTCTCAGGGTGGCCTTGAACTCATGGCAATCCTCCTACCTCTGTCTCCCGAGTGCTGGGATTAAAGGCGGGCGCCACCACACCTGGCAATTCTACATAAATTTAATTGTAGGGAAACAGAATTCTTATAAATGAAATGACCAGACAGAAAGAGACTACAGACCATATACATATTCACTGAAATGAAAGAATGCACTATTGAATGATGAATGGGTCACTGAAGAAACTAAGAAGGAAACAAAAAAAAAGTTCTAGAATTAAATGATAATAAAAACACAACAGAACAAAAACTATGGATACAATGAAAGCAGTTCTAAGAGGGAGATTTATCACTCTAAGGCCCTCGCCTTTAATCCTAGCACTTGGGAGGCAGAGGTAGAAGGATCACTATGAGTTCAAGGCCACCCTGAGACGACATAGTGAATTCCAGGTCAGCCTGGGCTAGAGACCCTACCTAAAAAAACCTAAAAAACAAACAAACAAAAAAAACCCAAAACTGAGAGATCTCAAATAACTTGATACATCCTAGGTCCTTGGAAAAAGAACAAGTCAAATTAAAAATTAATTGAAAGAAATAATTAAGATCAAGGCAGAAATTCATGAAATAGAAATCAAAAAAGCAATACAAAGAATCAATGAATCAAAATATTATACTGAGATAACCCAGGTGCAGTAAGACAAACACAATCTCTCTCAAATAGTTTTGAATGTTTAGATTGGTATGTAAATTGGAGTGAAAGTCAACAGAGGTCAGAAAGCTAGCCGTGAAAGGGAGGGAGAAGGGGGTGATAATAAGAATACAGAAGCAGACAGCGGAATACTAAAAGTGGAAAGGCTTAGTGGGGACGTAGTGAGGTACTGAGAAGAGGGTTAAGGAAAACTAAAGATGTATGAAGAAGCCACATGGAAATGTACTTCTTTGTTATCTAATTTTACAATATAATAAAAATATTTTTATAAATTAATTTTTAAAAAGTTTGAACTGAAAAAGTACCCCGTATGGGTGGGTAATGTCATTCCAGAAACCACATGTTACAGACAGCTCCACGTGGCTGGGATGAACATCCAAACCAGACACGAGGTTTATTTCAAGCTTACTGATTGTTGCAGTCAGCTTTCTAGTTGCTGCGCAGAAAGAACCCAAGCAAAAGCAGCTTGTGGAGGAATGGGTTTTATTTGGCTTATGAACTCGAGGGGGAGACTCCATCCTGACAGGGAAAATGATGGCATGAGCAGAGGGTGGACATCACCTCTGCCACAGTACTGCACACAGTGGCAGGAAGGTGTGCCAAACACTGGCAAGGGGAAGCTGGCTTATAACCCCATAAGCCCGCCCCCAACAACACAGCTCTAGCGAGGTTGTAATTCCCCAACTGCCATCAGTTGAGGATCGATCATTGAGAACACATTCATTTGTTTGTGGGGGACACCTGGATCAAACCATGACACTGATCCAGAGGGAAGTTCCATCAGTGGCAGAAGAAGCTACTTCCATACATCCAGAGAGAAAAACTGTAGCAAGCAAAAGACCACCACCAGGGATGGAGAGATGGCTCAGCAGTTAAGGTGCTTGCCTGTGAAACCTAACAACCTCAGTTTAATTCCCCAGTGCCCACATAAGACCATATGCACAGAGTGGTGCATGCATCTGGAATTTGTTTGTGGAAGCTGGAGATGCTAGTGTGCCCGTTCTTCTCTCTCTCTCTGTATACCTTTAGGCTGGAAATCTAACACCTTAGGGCTGGATCTCAGGATCCACCCCCAGTGACACCTCTTCGAGCCAGGCTGGAGACCCAAGTTACAAGCTTAAATACCTTCCAGTGAGTTGTTGGTCTGGAAGGCCTCTGAGGTTCTGGAAAAAGTACAGGCTATTGCCACTACTCTTGGTAAGACCCTAACACTGAAGACACCACTTGCTTCACTGCAGGACACTGAGAAATCAAGATAGAACTGATCAGGAAGCCTCCTCCCTGCTGGCTAGCTGTCACAGTGCTGCAGTGAAGTGCTCTATAGCCTGCTGAGAATTATCTAGCACTTTCAGAGGAAAACACAATCAATTTTGCAAGCTGAGAGAACTAGAACAATGTAAATTAATGGCTCAGGCTCTTCCCTACAGAGTTCCCAAGAACATTCTATTTTTAACTCTTTCACTTCAACAGAAATGCGAGGAAGTTTAGCAGAAGCATACGTATAGACATGTTACCGGCTAGTTCTATTGCATATAGGAGATTTAAGCTAGTGTTTGTGTCAAATGAAAGCATTCTTGATAACACAGAACCAGAAAGATAATAAAAAGAAATAAAGAAATGCTTATTCAGAATGGCCATGAGCCAGGCATGGTGGCACTTGGGAGGCCGAGGGAGGAGGCCACCCTGAGAGACTACATAGTGAATTCCAGGTCAGCCTGGGCTACAGTGAGACCTTACCTTGAAAAACCAAAAGAAAAACAATGCATCTACAGTAATCTTCCCTTAACAACATTATTTAAAAAATTTCAAGTACAACTTGTATCAAAGCATTGTGAAGGTGGCTCATCTCTCTAGAAGAATCTTAAACTTAGAATCCTGGTGAGTCTCCTGTTTGGCAGCTTACCAAGGCTGGCCCCTCACCTGTACTTGGGAGGAAAAACACTTGCCCTCACAGCTTCACTGGTCTATGCCCTTTGCTCTTCTTTCCTGTCTACACTTGTGCTTATAATAAACATAAAAGCAAGCAAAACTCAAATAAAAGCAGTCACAAAGAAGTTTCAGCTCTGTCATTTAAAGGACTGACCTCTACAACTCAAGGAAACCTGTAGATACTTACCCAAGATTTTGGCTCCAGATTTCAGTGATGGCAGATTAATGGAGAAGGGAAAATAGAAAGAGGTGGATTTGTAGGTATTTATACAAAGCCTGAGTTCTCAGTTGGTCACGCAATACAAAGAAATGTTCAAGAGTCAATCAAAAAAACAAGGCAGTCAGGGCCACCGCCTAGTAACCCAGATGTGGAAAGTTGTCAATAAAGTAATAATTAGCTTTGCCAACGTGTGTCCCACAGTGCTCTCTCACCCTCAACCCGAGCTCAGCAGGGCCGCCCACATTATGCACACCTCACATCTTGTTCATCCCACAGTGTTCCTTTCCTTAGTTTGCTGGCCACAGACTTTAATTTACAATCACATGGTTCTGAAGACCTAATTCATTGATACACTTTGAATTTATCAACAGAATTATTTTGCTACTCACAGGTGTGCAGTAACATCAATAACATAATTTGTTAAAAGACTGAATTACATCCTCAGTAGGAACCCAAGCAGACTCAACTGCACGTAGTGTCTTAGGTCCATTTTGTGGCTTGCTCTGTGACTAATCATGACCTTAAAAAGTTGTGTAAAAGAGACAAACTTGACTTCTATTAATGAGTTTGGAATGCTTACGGCATTAACTTTAGATGAGTTCTAAATGAAAAAAAATCTACATTTGAAAAGAAAGTGTTAATTTTCATGGACTTTTAACAGGTAAATGATAGTAAGCCAAAGCTATCTTTTAAATTCAAACTCTTATTTCAGAGTATGATGCATGATTAAAAGGCAATTATAATTAATGGAAAATATAAACAAATATTAGTATCTTATATAGCATTAAAAAAAAAAACTGAAGAAAGAAAGAAGAAAAAAACAAAAAACAAAGCAGTGGAACCCTGAGTAAAAAGCAGCCAGGAAGCAGCTGAAAAAGAGACCGGTTCACTGTGAGAAATGTAAGCCTCTCAGACAGTGCTACGGCCCCGAATCCAACAGCTCAGGAACAAGGCCAATCATTGCAAAATACTAAACATGCACGATGAAGCCACAACCTTTCAAAGTTTTATGAAAGCAGCTGCGTGTCAAGGAGCCAAAACTTTATACACCTAAAATCTTGGCCACAATTAATACCTCCAGAAACAGTTTCTTTACAGTACACCAAACTCCTTATCATACATGTAGATTTTCATCTTCAAGAAACATGTTTTATGGTAAGGGTTAAGAAGCTAAATAATACTGCACCTGGCAAACAACAGCTCTTCTGAAATGGCTGCTTGCATGATTACAGTTAACAGTAAGTTGCTAAGGTACTGCAAATCAGTTCTCTAATATTCACCTTTCTAAACAAGAAATGACTCAAAAGAGACACAGAATTTCCTAATTTTGTAAATAAATAAACTGAAACCCAGAAGCTTGAAGTGACCAACACCAGCTAAAACTGAAGAGCGGCAGTTAGGGTTCTGACTCATAGCTTGCTTTCTTCCACATTTTACAAGGCACTTTGGAATGCTTAACGTAGCCAGACTTCCTCCTATCTGCAGATGGGCTGACTCAATCTTAACTGTAATTTCACACTTGCAACAGAAGACTAGTGTAGTGTACTGATGCTACTTCAGCTGGGTCCTGTGACAGAAGGAGTTTTATCAAGAGGCTAAAGCAAGTGTGGTCAATGGGACACGTGAATACAAGACCAGAGTATCTGACAAAAGTTTCTCATTCTCCTCTTTACCAGAAGCTTCACGATGAGGTTGATATTTAGTTCCATCCTTCTATGATACTTTATAGGCCACAAAAGCATTACTGACAAAAACCAAAGCTGCAAGCAAGGTGATAAAATTCTCATTTAGCCAGATTGGGATGGTGGAATGTATGGAGACAGAAGTTGCTATAAATCTGCAACAAAATAAACATACTGCCTCATTCCCTACCATATCTTGCTTTCATATTAAGACTCAAATATAAAGCACACCTTCAACCCTTGACATAAACATAAATACCAGCAAACTATAGTCTTTAGATTGCAACTTTCAAAAGAGTTTAAATTCCTACTGATTCTATGAAATGGTTTAATA
The DNA here is from genome assembly GCA_004024765.1 of Zapus hudsonius. NCBI lineage: Eukaryota > Metazoa > Chordata > Mammalia > Rodentia > Dipodidae > Zapus > Zapus hudsonius. The sequence continues at coordinate 23,406 of PVHP010010113.1, read as the reverse complement.
TAATGACCAACATAATAGCTGGTGTTGACACTGCTGAGCATCTTTATAGGCATGAAATTATTTGTCATTTCAGGTAAGAATGCGGTTTAGTTCTTCTTCCTTCTTCAAGCTGAGACATAACCAACTGACACTGTGAGTTAGAAAACACAGAAAGTGAGGGGACAAGCTCAGCCATGAGTGTTTTGATATGACTGACTTATAAGAGTCAATATCAGAAACTGTCTGAAGGCATTTCCCCTTCCAATGCCTGCATTTACACTCTTTGAATTGTTTTCCTCTCACTCATCATAACAAGCACCAGAGAAACCCCACGGATGATAAACACGTACTGTCTGTCACACATATCTGCCTGTGTAGCACTGTTAAATGTTTCCATGAAGTGAGAATGCATTTGCAGACATGCAGCATGCACTTCACTTCAGTCCCAACCTGTGAACGAAAGGCTTTCATTTTGTAGAGGGTTGGTTATGGAGAGAAAGACATTTGACCACAGAAACAAACAAAACTGAAGAGCTTACATATAAACACAAAGTCCTTGCTTGCCTTACTAATAAGACATGCTAATGAACAAATACACAAAATGTATTTATCTAAATGAGTGTCACGAAGGTAAGTTTTTAAAATAAAATTATCACGGCATCAGGTCTGGTGATGTACTTTAGCAACAAAATGCCAAGTAGCATGGGCCGGCCCTCGGTCCAGCACGTCAAAATGCAAAAATATCAAAAACAAAACAAATTAAATATTGAGCTCACCTACAGTCTGTTGTAATTTTGGAAGAAAAATAATCAAACATAAATAAGAGGAAACCTTAGAAAATCATTACTATTATTTGTTTTTTCTTTCCCTCCCTCCCTCCCTCTCATAAGTGGTACATGCAGGTGTACATGAACATGTGGAAGACAGTGGTCACTGTCAGCACTGAGTGTCTTCTTAAAATACACCCCACTTTTTCTCCTGTTTTTTGAAGTCGGGTCTCCCAGGCTAAGGAGGTAGTCTCAGACTGGCCTCAAACTCATGGCAATCCTCCTACCTCTGCTTCCAGAGCGCTGGGACTAAGGCGTGCACCACCATGCCTGGCTACACCCCATTTTCTGAAACAGTGCCCCATCACTTTTACTGGCCTAGCTAGTCCAAGGGACTCTCCAATGCTGGGATTACAGGTGCCCACCGCCTTGCCAGACTTCTATGTGGTTGCTAGGGAATCAAATTCAGGTCCTCATGATTCGTGACAAGCACCTTCCTGACAGCCATCTCCCTAGCCCTAGAAAAATAATTTCTATTATTAATTAAAAAACAAAAATATGATACTAATCAGCAGCATCATGATGGATTGTATTTCAAAACTCCAGGCAAACCTGTGAGTTTGAGAGTCATATTTAAGATAAAGAACAAATTCTAATTTAGCTGCAACGGCCAGTTTCTTCTCAATATTCTTTGGAAGAACATCTGTACAACATATAGCACACAGACAGAAGAAGAGAAGCCTGCATACACACTGAGAACAAGACAACTCCAGGGTAACAGATGAGGAACAGGAAGGCTCTGCTAATCTGGTCAAGGAAGCTGGAGAACAACAAGGATCCCTGGAGGCTGTACCAGCAAGGAGAAGTAAGAAGAGCACTTCTCACCAGATGTCCTAGCAGACAGCCCATGATTCTGAAGTATAAAGTGACCTTACGAGTTAGCCAACAGTACTGAGAGCAGACTCCATGGTGGAGGTGGCGATGATGGTGCCTCCAAGACACACACTCAGTCTGAGCATCCACAACAGTGACAAGAGCTAAACAAACTCTTCTGAAGAAATCAGTAACAAAATCTCATTTTAACACCTAGAATTAAATGAGGCTGGATAACTATCTTATTGAAAATGTGTGATATAGGAGTGCATCCAGGTAGGAAGCATATAGAGAAAGTGAATAAGACAACTGTGATTTTTATTTTTATTTTATTTGACAGACCATTTATTTGCAAGACAGTGTGTGTTGTATGCACCAGGGTCTCTTGATGCTGCAAATAAATGCCTGTCCAGCTTTATGTGGAGAGTTGGGGAATTGAATCCAGGTCAGCAGGCTTTGCAAGCAAGCACTTTTAACCACTGAGCTATCTCCCTAGCCCCAGTTTTTTAAAATGAGACCACAGTAGTTTTCACAGAATGCTTGAAGAAAATTTGAAAAGGAGCAAAAGGAAAACAGTATTGGGTTTAAAAAAAATATTTTGTTTACTCATTTGCAAGCAGAGAGAAGAGAGACAGAGAATAGGCACACTTGGGTGTTCAGCCACTGTAAATGGACTCCAGATGCATGCACTCTTTGTGCATCTGGCTTTATGTGGGCACTGGGAATCAAATTCAGGTTGTTGTTCATTTTTGCAGGCAAGTGCCTTAAGAGTTGAGCCATCTCTCCAGCGCCCTCCCTCACTTTTAAAAAAAATATTTTTAGTTATTTGCAAGCAGAGAGAGAAAAGAAACAGACAGAAGGAATGGGCAAGCCAGGGCTTCCTCCAGTCACTGCAAACGGACTCCAGATGCATGTGACACTTTGTGCACCTGGCTTTTTGTGGGTACTGGGAATTAAGACTCAGGTCGTTAGGGTTTACAAGCAAGTGCCTTACTGCGGAGCCATCTCTCCAGCCCCCATGTTGAGTTTTAATATATTTCCTAGGTCTAGTATTAGATTCTATCTGGTTTCTTTTTACTAGACAATTAAGCTAAAAACAAAGCTTTTAAGGTATGTGTAAGATCACTGTTCCTGTGAAAGGCATCATCACTCAGCCTGAGACATGAGAATGTCCTCTCTCAGCCAAGGCTAAATTTAGTCACATGCAGGAGGCTTTGGTCTTTGCTTCTGGTCACCATGTGGAGCCATCCTGCCTTGTCTTTCTATTCCTCCTGTAGGGTGATAGTGTCAACGATGACTACCACTGCCATGGCAGTGAGGACCAGGCTCTCTTCCTTTCAGCACCAGATATGTGGGGGTTTCTGGAGGAATCTAAATTTTTCTACTCTTTTACCTTACTGACATTGCACGCTCCTATGCACAGAATTGATATCCTTAATAGACTGAGCATGACAGAATATTAACTCTAAGACTGAAGTGAAGTCAGATAAGTTGTAGCAAGACTTACCTGTCTGCTGTGCTGGCTGGGGCAGTGGCTGGTTCAATTGTGAACTGTAATGGACAGAAGGGACTGGACGGTACTGGGGTGGGCTGGAGTGATAGTGGCTGGGGGCACAGAAGCAAGCTTGCATCTAGAATCACAAGTGTTGAAGACAAAAATTAATGAGGAGAAAGAACAAGTAAATATATAAAAAAATTAGAGTATAGTGAGTAACAATTTTAGTACCAACCACCTGCAACTAAATCAATTTTACCCTTTTATCTATATTCTGTATTTGAATTTTTGTATTTTGGAGGTTTATTTACTTTCATTTTATTATAATCTACCTCAAATTAAATTTGAAATTAACTATCAATCCTATAAAATTTCTCCATGCCGATCCTTTTGCTGCCATTCAGACTGTGTGCGTGTCCACATCCACACGAGAGAGCAATGAGTGAGATCTGAGTTCAGTATTGGCGGATATCTCCTGGAAACATTCACATATCCTGTACATATAACACATATAATAGATGATAATTGCTCTAAATTTGAGAGAGTCTTATAACTAAATCTAAAATCTTATAACCAATCTAGAAACTTTTGTTTGGTTGGATTTCAGATGAGTAAGGCACTCTTTAAAATTTTCACACATGTGTTCTTTTTGAGAAGGAACTCCAATTCAAAAAGCAGAATCTGAGGGGTTCATGGACCTATAAAATTAACACAGGCTTCTATCTCACTTGACTTATTATCTGCTTAAACAAGGAGCTCAAATTAGTCAAAAGAAACTCACAGCTAACATGCATATCGCTGTAAGGAGGATAAACCAAGCTGATCTTCTTGGCATTTTTTGTTTTGAAGCAGGGTCTCACTCTAGCCCAGGCATCCTCTCACCCCAGTCTCTGCAGAGTGCTGGGATTAAAGATGTGAGAAAGGCAATGCATCTGGCTCTTCTCCCCATTTTAATTTGCATTTGAACAGAATTTATAAACTGGGTTATTTACACAGTGAATGCTGTATAGCAGTTACACCGAAAGTGTCAGCATCATGTGTTTTAATAAAGTCTGAAAATAATATCAGTTGTAAAATAAGTTTCAAGAAGTTATATATAGTATTGCAAGGCAAGTGATAGACTTATTGAGTTATCTCCCCAGCCCAGAAAACTTAGTCTTAAATTCATATGAAATTGCAAGAGACCTCAGCAGCCAAAACAATCTTAATGATGGAGGGCTCATACCTCCAATTTAAAAACCTATTTACAAGTCTTTAGTCCAAGCACTTGGGAGTCACAGGGAACTGATGGCTGTGACTTCCAGGTCACTTTGGGTTGCAGTGAGAGTGCCACATAACAAACAAAAATAGGGCTAGAAAGATGGCTCAGTGTTTAAGGCACTTGCCTTTGGGCCCTAAGGACCCAGGTTCAATTCCCTAGTACCCATGTAAAGCTGGATGCATAGTGGCACATGGATTTGGAGTTCCTTTGCAGTGGCTGCAGGCCCTGGTGCAACCATTCACTTTATCTTTCTCTGCTTGCGATTCAATGAATAAAGGTAAAAAAAAAAAAACAAACCAAATGATTACAGAATTACATTAATGAAAGCAACTCAGAATAATATAAGAGTGAAAGTCAACAGAAAGCTGAGTGTGGTGGTGCTCCTCTTTAATCCCAGCACTCAGGAGGCAGAGGTAGGAGGATCTCTGTGAGCTCCAGGCAACCCAGAGACTATATAGTGAATTCCAGGTCAGCCTAGGCTAGAGTGAAACCCCACCTTGAAAGACCCCCCCCAAAAAAAAGTCAACAGAACATCTACCCTTACATTTATGGTGTGCCGATAGTCAGCATGAGTATGGAGACTATTCAATGGGGAAAGTGAAGCGCCTACAAATGATGCTGGAATAACTAGATCTATAATCACCAAACAATGAAGTTGGAACCTTGCCTCAACCCATGTGGGAAACTAACTCAAAATGATTAAGTGACCTAAAAATAGGAGCAAAGTGAAACCCACTGAGGAGAAAACAACAGGGACACAATTTCATAATCTTGCTTTGGCAGCTGCTTCTTACTGATGACACCAAAGAAAAACAGATCAATATTACTTGATGTTAAAGCTTTTGTGCATCAAAGTATGCTATCAGGAAAGTGAAAAGACAGTGGGATGGCATTCAGGAGGTTAAAGTAGAAGTATCACAGTGAACTTGAGGCCCACCTGGGCTACAGAATGATTTCCAGGTTTGCCTGGGTTATAAAGTGAGACCTTGCCTCAAAAAAAAAAAAAAGTGAAAAGATAACTTTACAAACAGAACTCCTGTAGCTATTGGGTGCACGCCTTTGATCCCAGCACTGGGGAGGCAGAGGCAGGAGGATTGCTGTGAGTTTGAGGCCAGCCTGGAGGTAGAGAGTAAGTTCCAGTTCTTCATGGGCTAAAAGTGAGACCCTACTGTTATAGTCAGCCCATGCTGCTGGGACGAAGCTTCCAGGGGAAGTTCCATAATGGTGAAAGCGGCTGGCCCCCTTTTATAAGTCCTAGCAGAAAGAAATCCATTACCAATACCATACACACTAACAAAACAGGTAGTGAGAGATTTCTTTCCCCTTTATATAGCCTTAGGGTCTTGCAACCCTTTCTCACACTTGTTTACTCCCTGAGTCTCTGGAATTACCTTCCTGAACTACCCTCCCAGGAAGGGATGATTGTTTCTAGCTCCCTTGAGCCTCCTTACATCCTGCCTCCAACTGAGAGGGCTGCCTTCCTGTGAACATCCTCAGAGACCCAACCCAGATGACTAAACAAGTCAAGTTGACAACAAAACTTAACCATCACAGAGACCCTACCTTGAAATAAAAAACAAAAGGGCAGATGGCTACTAACAAGCACATGATGTTCAGCAGCAACAGCTCTTAGGGAACACGCATCACATCAAGACATTGCTTCACGCCAGTAAGATGGTTAGTATAACAAAACAAGCAAACTAAAAACAGAAAAATGTATTTTGGTAAGGATGTGGAGAATTGGATCCTGCATGCATCACTTGTGGGAATGTCATAAATCAGGCTGCTCTAGAAAGCAGCACACAGGTTCCTAAACAAGTTAGGCAGAGTATGGGCCAACAATTGTATGGCTAGGTGGACACCAAGAAGGAAATGCAGAGGTTACACATTTTTAAATCTGAGCTGCTACCTGTCACATGCTTGAAAATCTCACAAACTATTGTCCCCAGACTTGCAAAACAAGGTCTTTGAAGTTAAAACAGATCTTAAACCAAAAGCCAGAGAGGGAGAAATGACAAAGCGACATACCTGTGGTGAGGGCTGCTGAAGATACCCCTGCTGCTGGAGCCCAGGCTGGCTGGCAGGATGCCCAGCGGCAGAGAAGCTGGCAGTGGGGACTGGATGCCCAGGGAGGGGAGGAGGAGGGGGGGGAGGAGCAGGGTGTGGTGGGGGTGCGGCTGTCGTGATGTAACCAGACTGCTGTGGCGACTGAAGAACCACAGTGGACTGGAACATGGTGGCTTGAGGGTCAGAACCATCAGCAGATGGCTGGCAGGCAAGACTCATGTGGCTGAACTGAGAACCAAGGTTATCCTGATAAAAAGGGGAAAGTCAGCAGTCAGCAAACAAAACTTACTACTTAAAAGTACCATACATATATATTTCTTCTTCTTCTTTTTGTTTTTTTGAGGTAGGATCTCACTCTAGTCCAGGCTGACCTGGAATTCACTCTGTAGTCTCAGGGTGGCCTTAAACTCATGGCAATCCTCCTACCTCTGCCTCCCGAGTGCTGGGATTAAAGGTGTACGCCACCACACCCAGCTTGGCTGCAGTTTTTAACAGAACACTGGCTTTTACAAATAAATTAAGGATACTGAGAAGATAAAAGTACTAAAAATGGAAAAACCCAACTTAATTAATTTTCAGCACTTAAGTTTATGGTTTTATTCTTACTAAAAGGTCACCAGCAAACTCTAACCTTATCAGTAAATGGTCCTAATGGCAAACACCTGGCTAATAGTCTTAAGAGACCATATACCTCTACCAGAGAGTCAACCTTGGAAAAAGGAATTTTCTTATCCCAATGAAAATTCCAAAATATTTTTGAGCTTTGTAGTCATTTTCAGACTTTTCAGTAGCAACAAAGATTCTCTTTTTTGAATCATTTAACGCTAAGGCTGGTAAATAAGGGTTGCCACAGTGCCAAACAAAACAAACAGATCCCCAACAGGCCAGCACTGGAAGGCAGAGGCACAAGGATTGCTGTGAGTTCGGGGCTGTCCAGAGACTACATAGGGAATTCCAGGTCTGCCTGGGCTAGAGACCCAACCTCAAAAAACCCAAAACAAAACAACAACAATAACAATAAAACCATCCCTAATAAAACAAAATATTTCTAAAAATCCTTGAGAATGATCTTAGGATACATCTTATAATTTGACTTGAAATACTTCCAACATGTTACATTTAAAAGGTCAGAATATAGTCTCCCTGGAGAAGGAACACAGGATGTCAGGAAATTCACCCAAGGAATGAAGCGGACACTCATTTAGCAAGACTTCACACTCCCACTCCGGAGAAGGTATTTGGTTTCTTCAGGCCACACAGCTACCAAGTGGCACAAGGGCATGAGATTTTCCTGAGGGCTTTAATTATGGGCAGAATTTGGATTACAAAAGGTATTACATTATAATCATAAATTAAATATCTAGGCATCTTGGAAAATATAATTAGAATAAGTAGCTGCAAGCTACAATTCACCTTTTTTTTTTTTTTTTTTTTTCGAGGTAGGGTCTTGCTCTAGCCCAGGCTGACCTGGAATTCACTATGTAGTCTCAGGGTGGCCTTGAACTCATGGCAATCCTCCTATCTCTGCCTCCCGAGTGCTGGGATTAAAGGTGTGCACCACCATGCCCAGCTACTACAATTCACCTTAATTAACTTGTTGGGCCTACCAGACCCACAGCATTGGAGAGAATATAGAACCTAAAGCCAGATGAAAGCTGTCACCCAAAACTGTTGAGCTCCTACACTGACTCAGTGAGGAAAGGGGCTAAACTATCTGAGGACAAGATAAGAGCCAGATTATCTCGTATGAAAATGCAGGACAGTATTAGAGTTTAAACAATCACTGTAATAGGCCAATACAACCACAGTCTTATGGAACAGAAAACTAGTATGTTTTAGTAAACATTTTTTTCTATTATGTGTGTACCCAACTTTAAGGAAAATTAGGAAGTGCCCATTATATTGGTCAGAAGCAGTCACTGGAAAAGCACCCAGGAAACAATGAGGAGATGAAACGAGATAGAATACCAGGGAGTACGGCTGGGTGGGCGAGACTGGCAGGAGCGGGGATGGGTAAGGGGCTGGAGAGCACTGAACAGGCTGAGAAGAGGGCTGCAGAGGGCCAGCAGGCTGAGGAGTAACAGGCAGACACAGAGTTAATGTTAGAGGAAATGTTACAAGATAGTAGTTTTAATAGTATTTATAAAGTCATTTAAAATTTGAGAATAAACAACAAAATAGCAAATGAAAAAACTCTACACAATAAAACTTGAGAACATACCTATACTTAAACTGATTTCATAATTAGAAGGATACTAATAGAAAAAACAAAAACAAAAAAAGAAAACAAATATATATAAAAAAAGGACAAATTAACAAAAGGATACTTATGTCATAAATGTACTTTTTATTGACTATGAATAAAAATACATCACTTAGCCATTTCCAATCCCATTATCTACCTAAAATCCCTGGGTTAAATCAGTACAAGCAAACAAACTTCTTAATACTTCCTGGTTTTTATGAAGGGGCTGCTCTGTTACACTAAATTATAAATAAGAATCACTTATAATCAGATAAGAACTGAAATGATATCTAGAGCAATTATCTTATTTAATAAAGCATGTTTCTCTTTTAGGGGCAACACCTAAATAAATTTAGGTTATTTTGTAAGATGTAGATACTATTAAGAATCACTTCATGAACAATGCCACATACACACATAACCACACATGCATGCGCACACACACACACACACACACACACACACACACACACACACACACACACACACACACAAAAACTCTAGCTCAGGCTGACCTGGAACTGGCTTTGTAGTCTCAGGCTGGCCTCAAACTCACAGCAACTCTCTTACCGTTGCCTCCCAAGTGCTGGGATTAAAGGTGTGCACTACCATGCCCAGCTAAAAATCTTAATGTTCATCAGTTTCAGGAAAAAGCTTTTCTATTTCCAGGGACACTGCCTCATAAACAAGAGGGCCTGAGTCTGATCCCAGCACCCAGATAAATGTTGGACGTGGTGGCATGCACCTGGAATCCCAGTGCAGGGGAGGAAAGGCGAGTACCTTTAGAGATTGCTAGCCAGCCAGTCTAACCTACTTAGTAAACCATACACCAACAAGACATTCTATTTCAAAGAAAGTTAGATAGTATTGTTGAATATGCTCCTGAAGTTTTCTCTTGCTTCCAAACACAGGTGCACCCACCCACATATGGGCAGGCATACACATAACACACGCATGCTCGAAAAACCAAACCAAACCAAAACTCGTTTTCGTCCTATTTTAGAGAGCAAAGAACAACTGACTTGTCCAGGAGGCTTAAATGCAGAAATTAAACGGCCTCAGGGCCTCCATATACTTGCTTTTATATATATGCTTTTAGGTCATGTTCATAAGAAATTCCATGGCATATTTTCCATGATCTTGCAGAGAAAAAGAGATACGGGTATATGTAAAAACTATTTTTCACGGTGCATAATCTTTAAAAGTCAGCATAAAGTTTTCTCTATTTTGATACTTGTGTGCATGTGTAGGTGTATGCTTGCCGTGGAGTGCACGTGTGGATGAGAAGACAACATGGATGTCTCCCCTCCCCTCCCCTCCCCTCCTGTCTCTCTTGCCTCCACCTTCCATTGCTAGAGGCACCTTGGGATTACAGAAGCATAAAGCTTTATGTGGGCACTGACGAGGATTGAATTCGGGTCAGCAGGTTTGTAAGCAAGCGCCTTTATCTCTCCAACCCAGCAAACAGTTTATATTGATGTAATCACTATGTTCAAAGATGAGAAACACAGTAGAGAAAAAGACTGAAATGTGAATGTGTGTGAATTCTCTCAAAATCTGTCTTTGTGTCTCTCAGTAGGGAGGATGGTGTAGATTGCAGGACTGAGCAGCCCACTTCAGCTTCTTCCGTTTCATCTATTCCATTTTAAAAACTCAGGTTGTTCCCTACATCAGTGAACAAACAGTGCATTTATTCTTCTGCTAGTTGTAAAATAGGGATAAAATGCTCACTAATGTGACCCATGGGATAAAATCACTTTCTTCTCTCTAGCTTACATTCAGTTATTTATCAGTTCAAAGTCCTTTCTTCTTGTGAGTGGCCATCACTGGTGGCAGAATGATGAAGTTGTGAGATACCTGCTTGGGCTCTTTCAATTATTAGTCCCATCTTACACATGCAAAGGCAGGTGAACTTAGCATTCTGTAATCATGGATGTTAACTGTACCTGTGAGAAGATGTGATTGGTTGTTGGCTGCTGAGGTGGTGGAGGTGGCAGAGGTGGCTGTGGAGGCCCAGGCACTTGGGTTCTAATTGGCTGTTGAGTCATAGGAGGGTTATACACAACTGGACTCCCATCTGGGTTGATGAAGGGTTGACCTGAAAAGTTGACAAAGGAGGGAAAAAGTCAATTCACACCACAGACTGAAAATGAATCACTGTAACGATGATTTACATAACATGTTTATAAAAACCCTTCTAACTTGAGAAGTGAGGCTGTTAATACTTTATTTTTCCTACTTAGGGCATCTCTTCAAGTGCTGTAGTGTGATGCTTTGTGATTATGGGGTGTTGTTCCAGACCCTACTGAGAGAACCATATAGTCACAGTCTCTTCTGCTTCAGGGGCTCAGGTACAAGGTTAGGGTTTCCTTCACTACACACTGATGAGACCCAACAGCCCTGCCTGTGTATGCCTGACTGGCCTCATCATGGCCCTTAGTTATTTTAGTTCCAAGAGAAAATGCTTGGCTTCAGGATACCAGAAGACCATCCATTAGTTTTTAGTAGGCAGTGGGAAAGAGCCATGCTGTATGGACTTCACTAACAGAATAGTGCAGTAGACCATGTAGAGCGTGCTTTCTCTATATAAGTCATTTTTGCCCAGCTGTACAAGCTTCTCCATCTCTCTGTATTTAAATTACCTTACCTGTAACATACATTATGTGAATTTCTTCTATCTAACAGGGTCATTATAAAGGTTATAAATGAAATATTCACAGTGCTTAGCACTGTATATGGTCCAAAGTAAATACTCCACAGATGTAAATTAGGATCAGTCAATGGCGAGGAAAAAAACACATGCCACCAATACTAATTCATAATGACTTCCTATTTTCTTTTGCAAATTGTATCTGTTCACTTTTCCTCAATTACCATATTCTAAGGGCAATTGCAGTTTTTCCATCTTGTTCTATAATGATAATAAAACTGCTTAGTTACATACAGCTCTCTAAAAGGAAGTTGTCATATTTCAAGGAAATTAACTGCTCTGTTTTTCAAGGTAGGGTCTCCATGATCTAGCCCAGGCTGACCTGAAATTTACTATGTTGTCTCAGGATGGCCTCCAACTCACAGTGACCCTCCTACTTTTCTGCCTCCTGAATGCTGGGATTAAACACATGTGCCACCACACCCAGCTAAACATTTTCAACATTTTCTAGCATGAACATCCCTATTGCTAAGAAATATATTCCTAAGAAATGGGGCTGGAGATACGGCTTAGCGGTTAAGGTGCTTGCCTGCAAAGCAGAAGGACCCGAGTTTGATTCCCCAGTACCCACGTAAAGACAGATGCACAATGTGGTACATGTGTCTGGAGCTCGTTTGCAGAGGATGGAGGTCTGGCATGCCCATTCTCTCTCTCTCTCTCTCATCTGCCTCTTTCTCTCACTCACTCTCTTTCAAATAAATAAGATAAATTATTAATAAAAAAATCCTAGAAAATGTTAATTATTGATTTAAGCAGATAGCAGATACACAGAAAATACATTTAAAAGGCATCTTAAATTTTCAGATAATTTCTGATATTTCAATGGAAATAAAGAATCTTTCCATCACCAACCTGTTTGTGGGTTGATCAGAACACTGCCAGGTGGGATGCCAGCAGCTTCTAAAGGAAGCAACAGGAAGCTAGTGCTGGGAGATGCGACCTGTCCATTGAGGCCGCCATCAAAGGTGAGAGAGCTGTGAGTGCTGACTGCTGGGTAGACGACAGGTGTGACATGTGAAGCCTGACTGAGAGCTGCACCTGGAAGAGGCTGCTGGATGTGAGAGAGAGAGCCTGTGGATGACCCTACGCTGCCAGAAGACTCAGAACCTAGGGGAAGAAGAAGAAACATGGATTGTTGTAAACCTCTGATTAAAGCAAAGGCTTTAACAATATACCAATGAAATACACTTCAAATAACATGCAGTTACCACATAAAAGCAGCAGCTATTTTGATTTACTGTCCAATTCTGCTCACCTTCCTAAACACAACAAGTTCTATAGCTGACAGCAGGTAAGTTGTCTGAAAGCCAGAGCCACAACATGCGACTGAAGCAAGTGTGCTGAAATGCCCACCACAGGTGCCACAAATGCACAATGACCATGCTCCCAAAAGGACAGATGACATACTGTTTACCGTTCAGACTAATACTTAGGAAACAGAACAAAATTTTCCCCAGGATAAAGCACTTAGCACAGCCAAATGCCCAAAACTCTTATATCAGAAACCCTTATCTATAAGAACACATCTAGGTGGCTTAAATGGTTTACTGATTAAGGCATTTGCCTGCAAAGCAGAAGGACTGGAGTTTGATTCCCAGCACCCACGTAAAGCCAGATGCACAAGGTGGTGACTGTGTCTGGAGTTTGTTTGCAGAGGCTGGAGGCCCTGGTGCACCTATTCTCTCTCTTTCTCCATCTGCCTCTCTCTCTCTCTTTCTCTCTCTCTTACTCTCAAATAAATAAATGAAAGAACACTTCTAGAAAGATTAGGAATAGGAAATATCAGAAATGATAAATTCTTTATCAAAAGCAACATCTGTCTAGTTGCACTATAGAATTCCATTTCTTATAAGCACAGCATCTTCCAATAATGTAAACTAAACTATCAAGTTTATCATGTCACAGACCATGAAAAAATACTTCAATTACTTATGTCTGCATCAGCTGAAAATTTATTTCTCACTAAACTTGAATGAACTTGACAACTGACTTTTGACTGCTTCATGCCTACATGCTGCTTCCTCTTCTATTACACAGGGAATGAAATGTCATTGACTAAAGGTGGACAAAGAAACAAAGAGAAACAGACTTAATGAGGTTTGGTGTAAGGGCGCCGACTCAGGTAGAAGTCTTTCATGAACTCAACAAGCAGCTCTGTATGTGACAGACTGCTTCATGAAGGACAGTGCTCATTCAAGTTGTTTCCTTAAAATATGATAGGAACTCCATTCATTCATCCAAAGAGGGAAAAAAAATCATTCCCCCTACTAAAACAAGGTTTAAATATTATTTTTTTTTTTTGCTCCTGGAAAGAACACAAGTTCTCCAAATGTTTTAGCTTGGCAGTGTCTAAATGGCTTTCTCAAAATAGAGGCAGCTTTTTCTATCAAGAACAAATTATCACTTTTCAAAATAAATGCTTATTATGATATATACAGATTGTTAAAATATTCGTAAAATGCACATGTCTTTAGCAGTATCCTATCACAGTCATTAAGACATTGCCAGTAGATGTACTTAAGCTAGCAAGGTAGCCAATGTGGTTCACAAACCTTAGCAATTTAACATACTGATGATTGTCAGTTATAAAGAATACTATTACCCTGAAATATACCTTTAAGACTTAATGCACAATAGCATATTGAATCTAACCCAAGCAGGTTAGTGAGAAACAGCCGTTTCTGACTTATTTTATTTTGGGATTAAAAACAAAGATCTACCAGGATCCTAAAAGACACAAGACTCTCTAGTATTTTATCACTTAGTGAATAATGAAGGGAAATGTATTCTACATGTAATGCAGCCAAGAGAATGAGGATATTACTTAAGTTTCCATTTATAATAGTTGTGTCATATTTTCATTTGGTTTTTAAATTCCTTAAAAACCCAGCTTTTATCCCCCCACCACCACTTTTGAGTCAGAGTCTCACTCTAGCCCAGGCTGACCTGGAACTCACTCTGTAGGAATAGCTGACCTTGAATTCACCGTAATCTTCCTATCTTAGCATCCCAAGTGCTGGGATTAAAGGCATGAACTACCATGCTCAGATTTTATTTATTTTTTGAAAAGGAAATAACAGTTTATTATGACAAATTCAATCAGTCAATATTTGATAGTATAAAATGAAATCAATGTTGTAGTCCTAGAAGAGAAGCCATGCTTTCCAGTTATAAAGAAGCAATTACCTCCAGGCCCTCAGACAAGAAAAATCAGTCCCCAAACCTATCTCAATAGGCTTATATCACAATACAAGAATTACTACTTCAGTTGGTTGTGGCTCTCCTCTCCAGGACAAAATGACTGCTGCTGTCAACAAAGCCTTTAGCCTGTGCGTGCGTGTTAATAACCTTTCAGGGTAATCAGGAGCCACACGTGTGATACAAAGCTAGGACATTAGGCAAGCTTGTGTTTGGATGCCCAGTCTAGGAAGACATTTGTACCTGTTTTGGAGAGCCTGCCTATGCTTTTGCTGCTTCCAGAACTGTCACCTCTTGTCAGAACTGAGACGCCACTGAAGCTACTGGCTTTCGTCACAGCTGGTTTCAGGTTTCGGAAGGAGCTGTCTGAGTCTGTGCTGCTCCAGGGTCTTGGCTCTGAGCACTTCAGGTCAGTCTCGGTGCTGCTTTGATGGCTATTTGTGGATCTCCCCGAAGCATCTTTATTAACTCTGTAATTTAGAATAAACTTTGAAAAGCTAGTAAGGGAGAAAAAAGGAAAAAGAATGCTTTAACAGTACATGGAAAACAAGCTTTCAATACCTAAATATCTGGCGCCTCTGCTGTGTGCCATTGGTATCCTCATCTTGGATTCTGTTGGCATTTTAATAACATATTTAAATTTTCATTTGTATCAACCAGAATATTACCAGAACAGATGCTAAAAAGTCCCTTACCTCTTGTCAATAATATAATTCTCTTGAGAACACAGGGACTATAAAGAAAGAAGATAGAGAAAGTTGAGCTTCTGTCAAATGTCTTGTCATCTGTATACCAATGGTAATAAATTATAGCCACAAATATTTATAAAGTATACAACCCAAAACCCAAATTGATGATGATGATGGAATTTTATTAGCTCAGAGATACTACAGTCACTTTATGTTTTTGTTTCTTACAAGGTAGGGTCTTACGCTAGCCCAAGCTGACCTGGAACTCATTCTATTAGTTCCAGACTGGCCTAGAACTCACAGTGATCCTCCTACCTCTGCCTTCCAAGTCCTGGGATTAAAGGCATGGGCCACCACACCCAACTACAATCACTTTTAATAGACAACTTGAAGTCAATCATTTTGTGATCCGAATTAATTTGAAATTCATGGATTTAGGATAAAGAACTTAGCACAGGCAAACGCTAAAATATGATTTTAATTAATCACATGATGATTTATAATTTACCTATGTCTAAAGATTCTAGCTTGTTCAGATATTTAACAAACATTTGATCACTGGTGACAAAAAGCTGATCAATTTGCTTTACTACAAGAACATTTCTAAGTGTGATAGCAGTAACACGCATTTCATGTGGACATAATATAGCAGATAAAAATCGGACAGTCTTTAAAGAGCTTATAGCCAAATTCTTCCAGTGCCCAAGTCAAACAATGATCAAATCTGTTTTTATTATTACAAGTCTTCTAAATAGTCTTCCAGGGGCTAGGGGGATATTCAAGCTTTGCAAGCAATCACCTTTAGCCACTGAGTCATTTCCCCAGCCCTCAGTATTTTTTTAAATTTAAAATATTTATTTGAAAGAGAGAGAGAGAAAATGTATATTGGGTACAGCAGGACCTCCATCCACTGCAAACCAAATCCAGATGCTCACATCACTTTGTGCATCTGGCTTCACGTGGGTACTGAGGACTTGAACCTAGGTCAGCAGGCTTTGCAAGTAAGTGCCTTTAACTGCTGGGTTATCTTTCCAGCCTCATCTCAGTATTTTTTTAAAATTTCTTTCATCTCAGTATTTCTTAAAAGAACCTTATGTGCAATAATGTGGTTAAAAATGAATGTGATCTGGGCTGGAGAGATGGATCAGTGGTTAAGGCACTTGCCTCCAGTGCCTAAGGCCCCGGGTTCAATTCCCCAGGACCCACATAAGCCAGACCCACAAGGTGGTGACCCTGGTGTGCTCTCTCTCTCTCTCTCTCTCTCTCTCTCTCTCTCTCTGCTTGAAAATGAATAAATAAAATATTTAAAAAAAAATGAATGTGATCTAAATAAAATATTAAAAAAAAAAAAGGGCTGAAGAGATGGCTTAGCGGTTAAGGTGTTTGCCTGCAACGCAGAAGGACCTGAGTTTGATTCCCCAGTCATGTAAAGCCAGATGCACAAGAGGGCGCATGTGTCTAGAGTTCATTTGCAGTGGCTGAAGGCCCTGTTGTACCCATTCTCTCTGTCTCTCTCTGTCTGCCTCTCTCTCTCTCTCTCATAAAAATAAAATATTTTTTAAAAAAATGAATGTGATCAATAGATTAAAGAGAACTGAGACCCTACAATGCAACCAGAATGCTTTCTGACATGAAGACCTAAGTGTAAGTCATAAGTCAGCACATACATCTTGAGAAAAAATTCGGTCTCTAGCTCTCTGGTACTCTTCTTCTCGTTCTTCTATAGATTTGCTTCTTCTGTCATCTTTTAAACGTATTCTCATCTAATGAAGAAATGAAAATCATTAATTATGGGAAAATGAATGACTGGTGAGTTGAGTCTTGCAATTTTGAAAGCGCTTTGCATTACCTGGTTATCATCTTTGTCAAAGCTTGAGTTATCCCTTTTAAGGATGTATCGTTTTTGAAAGTCATCACCTCTATCATCCTTAATGTGCTCATTAAATTTTTGATCAGGTCTGAAAAGGAAACAAACAAACAAAGGTAATGTGTAAATATTTATAGAAGAATTAAACATGACATTGTATGAAAAGCAATAAAAAGTGATGTGACCATCACTTTTAAGGTACATTAATTTTGTTTCACCTTCATAATAATCTCATAAGAAAATACTAACTTCCCAGGAGATGGCTGAGAGGCCATATTAAAAGCAGCATGGGCTGGGTGTGGTGGCACACACATTTAATCCCCGCACTTGGGAGGCAGAGGTAGGAGTATTACCTTGAGTTCGAGGCCACCTTGAGACTGCATAGTGAATTCCAGGTCAGCCTGAGCTAGAGTGAGACCCTACCTCAAAAAAAACAAAACAAAACAAAACAAAAAAACCCAAAACACAAACCAGACAAAAACCCAGCATGGGCTTTGGGACTTGTGTAAGTACTTAACCTCCCCTAGTTTCTGTACCTGTGAGATAGGATTGTAATGCACCACACCTTCTAGGGTTGTTCTGAAGATGCAATGAATTACCATAGAAAGGACACTGAGCAGAACTTTGCTGTTATTGTCAACATTGAGTTGCTTCAAACGGATGCAGTACAACTGAGCAAAGTCAAAGGGCAAGTGTGGGACTGAGCTGCAGCTCAGACAGACTCCCAGCAATCTTGAATCCAGCAGTGCCTCCTTTACTCATAAAAAAAAGGTTGGGACTAGGAAGGAGGGTACAGTATTGTATCACATACACTACACTTCCACAGAATCTACTTTCATGCTATACAAATGTGAGTAGTCATAGATTGTAGGTAGACTTACTTAAAAACTTATAAGACTACTTTAAAATATTACCACATTACCAAAAAATCTTTGTGTATGTTTTTAGTCCAAGTTGATCTGGAGCGCATTCGGTAGTCCAGGCTGGCCTTGAATTTATGTCAGTCCTCCTACCTCAGCCTTTTGAGAGCTGGGATACTTAGGCCTGAGCCACCACACCTGGCATCAATCTTTTTTTTGTTGGTTTTTCGAGGTAGGGTCTCACTCTAGCCCAGGCTGACCTGGAATTCACTATGTAGTCTCAGGCAGGCCTTGAACTCACAGCGATCCTCCAACCTCTGCCTTCCGAATGTCCTAACACACGCATGTTCCACCATCCCAGGCTAGCATCAACAATTTTTAAAAATATTTTATTTATTTATTTATTTATTTATTTATTTATTTATTTGAGAGAGAGAGAGAGAATGGGCATGCCAGGGCCTCCAGCCACTGTAAATGAACTCCAGACACATGCGCCCTCTTGTGCATCTGGCTGTACATGGGCACTGGGGAATCGAACTCAGGTCCTTCTGTGTTGCAGGCAAGCGCCTTAACCGCTAAGTCACTTCTTCAGCCCAACAATTCTTAATTACAGTAGGGCATAGCTTTATTTTTTATACTAACTGAAACAAGTTGAAATTCCTGTGCAGAAGTCAACACTGAAATCTAAAGTCATA
Source organism: Zapus hudsonius (assembly GCA_004024765.1). NCBI lineage: Eukaryota > Metazoa > Chordata > Mammalia > Rodentia > Dipodidae > Zapus > Zapus hudsonius. The sequence goes on along the minus strand of PVHP010010113.1, from coordinate 4,700 downwards.
CTTCTGAAAAATCAGCAATGCATTTTATAAAATACTGGTCTCTCCTGATGAGAAATGCAATGAAAAGACACATGACTGTGGCACTTGCAAATTCAGAAACATGTGACATTTCACCTCCTAAAAGTCTCAAAACTGGCATAGTGACACACCTCTAATTCTAGCACTCAGGATGCAGAGGTAGAGGGATCACTGTGAGTTCAAGGCCAGCCTAGGACTACAGAATGAGTTCCAGGTCAGCTTGGGACCCTACCTTAAAAAAACAAACAAACAAAGTCTGTTTAATTTTTATACAGGTGTATATTTTTCTCCATATTTATTGTCAATAATTAGATACATTATATGAGCAAGTCTTATGATGGTACCCCCATTTTGTTCCTCCCTGTCCCCAAATCACTGCAGGCCCTTCTCAGCTTGCTGGACCAGTCCATGGGATAGGGGGTTATGGATTGTATAAGAGGTAGTCAGTTTTTTTAATTATATATATTTTAAATTATATATTATTTTTCATTATATACTTGTATAAAAATAAAATGAGATAATGAAACCTATAAAAAAGATAGTCTGAGATTCAACAAGTTAATTCAATCAATACCCTGTGTGACTTACTGTTATTTTGTTAAATAAGCTTTAATCACTCTTGAAACATGAAATTTAAAAATATATTTAATAGGGCTAAAGATCTAATTAAATCCCTATGTACTTTTTTTTTGTATCTAGTGCAAATAAACATTTGCACGTGCATATATATATGTATGTATGAGAATACTGTATCTTTTTAACCATAAACCTAAGTAATGACACTTTCAACAAATTACAACCAAGTATTTCATTGTATATGTCCCAAGTAACACTGCTGAGGATTTGTCTTATCTAGCAAATTTTTAATACAGTACAGTAGCTGACTCTATAAATCATACAAAAGACTTGAAGATGACTTAGCTAAACCCTAAAGAAACCTGTGTTGTAAAGGAGTGGAAGAGAACAGACGCAGTTCACAGAAGAAGAAGAGCACATCCAGCCTCACGACCAAAGGATGGGAAACCTGCCTTTTGGGGGGGGGGGAATGGGACAGGACTGAAAGCTTATCTATTTATTTCTGATCCTGGCAGTACGTTATTTGCTTAGATCACCTATGTCTGTCGCTTGCAAAGGCACATTTCCTATTTGAGTGAGACTGAGGTTCCAAACGGAACTCTATGTTTAACCAAGGGCCTGGCAACTCCTCTAAGAGCAGCTGGATTCCCACACAAGAGAGGATTGGCAGGCATTTCAGCTAACCTTAAGACTGTCTTACCTCTTTCTTTTAAAGATGCCTGAATTTACTGCCCTGCAATCGCCAACTTCCCGCTCCAATGAGACACCCCAGTGGACACCCGGTTGTTGACATCCACAACACCACTGGTTCAAGGCTGGAGCGGGTAGTATCCCTATGAGGAAAAGGTAAGTTTGTTTTTATTCAATGTGGAGCAGATCTCTAAGGCTTTCTGATTTACAGCCTTCTTCACATCCCAGAAGATAAGAATACAGTGTAACTTCAATGATCTGAAATGCTTAGTGATAATTATGAACCTATACTTCTTTAAGTACATCATAAATATCTCTGGCTTAGCTAAAATTTAGATTACCTTCATAAAGAGAACCTAACACTTTCTGTAATACTTCACAGAATTCAAATAACTGAGGTTACACTGTATTGAAAACCTTAGAGAGCCAACAGTCGAAATGTCAGTCAAAATGCCTGCTAATGTACATGTGCTTGAGTATCCAGCAGCCCTGAGTAATGTTGAAAGGTACTGGTTAAAGGACTTACAGGTCTAGTCACTTCTAGTTCAGCTCTTATCTTAATGGTTACTAGCCTACTTTAATCTTTACAGAATTAGCTGGGGAAAGATTAATTGATAAGATATTTTTTTAAAGTCTAAGGGACAGACAGGGTCAAAATTAAATCAAGTCCATATTTTTGAGTAATACCTAGAGAGAGGCTTGTCCCCTCCAGGACAACTTCTATTAATTTTGGTTCTAAGGAATAATCATTTGAAATATTAAGTCTACCTATTTAGTTGACAAAGACTGAAGTGGAGAGATCAATTTAGTTTCAGTAAGCAACATGGTAGTTAGAAGGGCAAAGGCCACCACAGCAGAAGGAACATGGATAACTATAGAACCATGCAAGCACGACGATCACAGTCACACAGGCAGAAAAACAAGAGAACAAGGAACATCAGTGGGGCACTGAAACTGACACATTACTACAGGCCTGTGGCTACCATAAATGAAAGTGGTAAGGAAAATCCTTTTGGGTTATGTGCAGTGGGATACTCCTATAATACCAGTGCTTATAAGGCTGAGGCAGGAGGATTGCTGCTAGTTGGAGGCCAGGTTGGGCTATACAACAAGCTATATAAGAAGTTTCTGGCCAGGCGTGGTAACGCATGCCTTTAATCCCAGCACTCGGGAGGCAGAGGTAGGAGGATCACTGTGAATTCAAGGCCACCCTGAGACTACATAGTGAATTCCAGGTCAGCCAGGACTAGAGTAAGACCCCACCTCGAACCCCCCCCCCAAAAAAAAAGTTTCTGTTTCAAAAACAAAGCAAGCACCCAAGCAAGTGCCTACTACTATTACAAGAAAACAAAACAAAACAAAAAAAAAAAAAAAGAACAAAGCAAAATAAAATTAAAAAAAAAGAAGAAAATCCTTCTGATAGGTAACTCCACTGGCTGCTTTAGGAATGGCCAAATTAGGTGGAAGACCTCCTGTGTACCTGTTATAACTTAGGCACCTCTGCTTCTGCTCCCAGGTAACTCCTGGCAGTCCACAACATCAATATTACAAAGCAAGTACCTTTCTTCCTTGTAGTTCCGGGGCTGAGCCCAGGGCCGTAGGCACTGCCAGGCAAGTGCTGCACAAGCAAGAGTCTTAGCCTTTCACTTTTTAGGTGAAAGGCTCTTCTAAGCATTTAAGACTTTTCCTCAGTAAATTAGACATACCCAGGAGGAGAACATAGCAGTATGGATGAAATTATAATAACTATTTCATGTTCTTGAGATTTGTGGGAGAAAAGATGGGAACAAGGTATGTGTGTGTGTGGGGGGGAGAGGACAGTAAAACATTAGGTGTTAAGGAGACAGGAAAAAAACTATACATTTAACAAAATTAAAAAACAATTATTTGTGTTTATATTAGTGTGCACATACAAGTTGTGTGTGAAGGTCGGAGGACCGCTTTCAGGTTGGTCCTCACCTGTCTACCTCATTTCTAACTCTGTGTGCTGGAATGCAGATGTAGCTGTTTGCTGAGTTTTGAGGCAGGGCTTCTCGCTCACCCTGCTGGGCTAAGGGGATCTTCCTGTCTCCATGTCCATTCTGCCATCAGCACCAGCATGCTGGTGCTACAGAAGCCAGTAATGGCTTCCAGCTTTGTATGTGGGGTCAAACTTGTGTACCCAAGCTTGACAGAGAGTGTTTTATCCACTGAGCCATCTCCTAAGCACTCTCATTTAAAAACAAAACAAAAAAATTACAACAAATTTACCTGAGACTAGCCATAGCTATATAAATTGTTATTGTTAATAGCAATTATGAGGGAGAGAGAAGAGAGGGCTTAAGGGGAGGTTAGAGTAGAAATGTAAATTAAAGGGGCAGAATAATGGAGGAGGATGGTCAAAGGGGAGGGGATGGAGGAGAAGAGGGGTAGGAGGAGAGTTAATCAAAATTTAAGATGTTTTGAATAAGCCATATGAAAACCTCCTTCTTCACTAGCTAAAAATACATTAAGAAAAAAAAAAAAAAAGAGTTGGGCATGGTGGTATATGCCTTTAATCCCAGCACTTGGGAGACATAAGAGGTAGGAGGATCAGTTTGAGTTTGAGGCTACCCAGAGACTACATAGTGAATTCCAGGACGGCCTGTGCTACAGCGAGGACCCTACCTGGAAAAACAAAACAGAAAAAGAGTTTGAGCAGAAGTACCCCATGGAGGTGATAATGTGCTCAGAAGTCATATTTGTTCTTAGAAAACCCTCAGTGCCAGGGTGGGATGCCTTCCAGTGAGTTGTTGGCCACGGAGGTCTCTGATGCCCCAAACTATTATAGGCCAAAAGACTACACATTCTTGGGCTGCAGTTCATTGAGAAATCAAGGTGGAACTGGGCTCCCTATTAACTAGCTGTCAAGATGCTGGAAAGAGCTATGTAGCATGCAGCCTTTGGGAGAGAAAAAATCATCAATGGCCTTAACCAGCAGTGGACCCTGTAAGCATTATAGCTGGCCAGCAGGGCAGAATGTGCCAACTGGTGCCATGTCTCTTTTGGGAGAGGCCAACTGCTCAGATTGGACTTGAGGCCTGCTCGATGGGAAGAAATCATGCCTTGTACTAAAAACCTCCTATGGCTCAGAGGGTCATAAGCCATAGGGAAGAAACTACTACTGTTGTCTGGCTAAGTGAATATATTATGACCACCAAACTGTCCTCTAGACACTTAGGTTTATGTCCATATATTAATGCTACTTCCACTTTTGGTTAGAGAAGCTTATCTTTTCAGATGGCGGTGACACTGGGTGACTGAAAACAGACCATAGTGCTGAGAAGTGACAGTGGAGTGTTCAGCACGAAGTGAGACATTTCTATCACATCTTCCAAGGCTCAGGGACCATTGTGGAAGAAGTGGTGGAAAGAATGTAGGAGCCAAAAGAAGGGAGG
>PVHP010010112.1:23232-36894 GCA_004024765.1 Zapus hudsonius | reverse complement strand
ATCACCTTTTCACTAAAAGCTACAAATGTTCACAGATCAGTTGCACTACACACAAAAATAGGATTTGTCAAACTAATACCACTTAAGCCATAACTCATTATCTATTTGCATTAGACAACTCAATATTCTCCTATATTGAAAACATTTTAAAATATATAATCAGGTCTATATGAGTAAAATAACTTTTTACTTTAAAATATTTTAGGTGGAAGGTAGGGATGTTTCCCCATGGTAGTGTTTGCCTAACAAGCACAATCCCAACACCATCAAAATATAAAATAAGCCAGGGTTGGCCAGTACTTGGGAGACAGAGGTAGAAGGATCATCATGAGGTCGAGGCCATCCTGAGACTACATAGTAAATTCCAGGCTAGCATGAGCTACAGCAAGACCCTACCTTGAAAAATGAAAAAAAAAAAAAAAAAATTTAAAGCACATTTAAAGGTGGCTAAGTACTATGAAATAGTATCTTTCAAAATTTCAAAAAAAGAAAAGTAAAATAAATAAGAAAGTCTCAAGAATCATGGTTGTGAATATTCCAAAACTGCCACTACTATTATCTTCCAGACTTAAAGCTCCAGTTCCTCATTAAAAAGGGAAACCCTAAGGCTAGAGCTTCTAAAGCACTAGAGTACCATGTGCAAATCTCTAGATTAAATCCCTGGAGACAGATAATAGAACACTGATGGGAAAACCAGGCATGGTAGCAAGGATTGCTGTGAGTTCAAGGCCACCCTGAGACTACAGAGTGAATTCCAGGTTGGCCTGGACTAGAGTGAGACCCTACCTCGAAAAACCAAAAAAAAAAAAAAAAAAGGACATTGATGGGAAAGATGTTGAAAATAAAGCAGAATTATATCGTGTTTTTTTAAGCAGCAGAGGTAGGAGGATCACCATGAGTTCAAGGTCACCCAGAGACTACATAGTGAATTCCAGATCAACCTGGACTAGGAGACCTTACCTCGAAAAACAACAAAAATAAATAGGGGACTGAGAAGATTGCTCAGTGGCTAAAGATACTTGTTGCTCCACGAGCCTGCCAACTAGAGTTCAGACCCCAGCAAACATGTAAAAAGGTGAAGCTGCCCATGGTGTGTGATTGCAACATGTCTATGGCAATGGAAGGCAGAATAAGAGGAATCCCAAAGCTCAATAGGCCAGTTAGTCTGGCCTTCCCAGTGGCAAAAGGAGAGGCCCTGTCTCAAGGTGAGAGAACTAGCACTCGAGAGCATCCTTTGACTTCCAATGCTCAGCATGCACAGGCACACTCAAAAAATAAAAGTAAATGCAATTATAAAAATTTAAAAAACAACCCTGATCTCCTTAGGCCTTATAAATTACTAAAGATTGTTACTATTATTTCAACTAAATACTTAAAGCATCTTAAGCATGCCCCAAGTCAGTAGAACAAGTTAACATACCCAAGGAACTGAACCCAAGTTTTATTTCAACGATTCTTTTTCCTCATATATTCCATTTTCGCATTCCTTCACATTAATAATTAAAACAAATTTTCTGCCAGGCTTATGCCTTTAATCCCAGTGTGATGGTAAAATGTCTGTAGGGACTACCCCTCCCCTTCCAGCCCCTCCCCTTGAATGGGAGGTGTTTAGTTAGAGCTACAACCTAGGTGCTAAAACTGATTCACCTGGGGAGGACTTAAAACTAGCTTCCCTAGAGGAAGTAGGCCTCTTCCCCCACATGGCAATGGAGTAGAAGGACTGCTGACCCCAGGCCTCAGTGACATAAATCTCTCTGTCTCATAAAGGGAGCTTTCTGTTATCTTTTCTTTGGCTGCTTATTTAAACTCTCTGAAACGAATTCTCCCCACACTGGTAGCGGGAGAACTCTAACTTCCCACATGGTGACTGGAAATTTCCCATCCAACTCCCCTTTTCCCTAATTTACTAAATTAGAATAAATGTGTAATTAAAATTTAATTCTGTCCGTGTGTACAATTCTTTGGCATTAGAGGACAAGAACTCGGAGTAGGAGGAGGGGGAAGGGAGGATTCCAAAACTCTCCCCCCACCTGTTGCTTACGAATATTAATTATCAGCAACCTGTATCACCAGCACTTGGGAGGAGGAGGTGGGAGGATCGCCTGAGCTACAGTGAGTTCCAGGTCAACCTAGACTACAATGAGAACCTGCCTCAAAAACATAAATGAAATTAAACAAAATAAACTTTCTTACTTCAACTGAGCAGCTTCTTCTTCTTGCTGTCGCTTAGCCTGCTCTTCTTGCTTTTTTCTCTCTTCCTCTTCGTGTTTTTTTTCTTCTTCCTCTTTTTTCTTTAATTCTTCCTCTGCCTTCACCTTTTCTTCTTCTTTCTTCTTGCGTTCCTTATCTTCCTTTTTTCTCTTATCTTCTTCCAGTTTCTTCTTTTTGTCTTCAGGGACCTTACTGATCTCCTTCTTGACAGTGATCTTGAGATCATCCTTTGGTTTCTCCTTGCTGCTCACTAGCCGCTTTTCACTGCAGTCTTTTTCCTTGTTGTTTAGTAAAGAGTCTTTTTCTTCCATACTTGCTGACTTTTTACGCTCAGCTGGCATTATGTGACCCAGGACAATCTGGAACAGTAAAACAATGTCAGTACTGCAAATGCATTTATATTTATTGTATGTATTATATTCATTGATACTATCTCTTAGCCAAACATATTAATACAGCTTGGCAACTGAAAAATGAAAAAGTGAATAATTATGTGATTTAAATATGTATTGGGGCTAAAGATAGCTCAGTGGATAAAAGTGCTCGCTTGGAAAGCCTGAAAGCCCTGGTTCAATTCTCCAATGCCTACATAAAGCCAGATATACAAAGTGGAACATGCATCTGCAAATTTAACTGGAGTGTGTTTACAGCAGCAAAAGGCCCTGGTACACTCATTTATGGCCCCCAAACTTGCAAGTAAACAAATAAAAATATTTTATCTAAATAAATTTATTGGGGGGGCTGGAGAGATGGCTCAGCGGTTAAGGCACTTGCCTCTAGTGCCTAAGGACCCGGGTTCAATTCCCCAGTACCTGCATATGCCAGACCCACAAGGTAGTGGCCCGGCCCTGGTGTTCTCTCTCTCTCTCTCTCTCTCTCTCTCTCTGTATCTCTGTATCTCTCTGCTTGAAAATGAATAAATATTTAAAAAATTTTATTGGAAGACAGAGCATGGTGTCACACACCTTTAATTCCAGCATACGGGAGGCTGAGGTAGGAGGATCACTGAGTTCGAGGCTAGACTGGAGATGCAGAGTAAGTTCCAGGTCAGACTAGGCTAGAGTGAGGGGGGGGGGAATTGCTGGGAGCTAAGGATGTAGCTTGGTCCCAAAGTGCTTGCTAAGCACATTAAACCCCAGCTTTAATCACCACATCACACACACATACAAACTGTTGGGTTAAATTCCACAACTTATTAATTATGCTGCTATCTAGTTATATGTTAAACTTTAAAAAATATTTTTATTTATTGTTTGAGAGGAGTATGGGTGCACCAGAGCCTTTTGCCACTGCAAATGAACTCCAGATGCATGCACTACTTTCTGCATTTGGCTTTAAATGGATACTGTGAAATCGAACCTGGACCAGCAGGTTTTACAAGTAAGCACAAACTGCTTAGCCATCTCCCCAGCTGTTTTTTAAATTTTTATTAAGGAAAAATTCAAACATAAAAAAACACAACTTAAGGAACTTCCAACACATATTGCCCAGATTTGACCATTATCAATTCACTGTAGCTAAAAACATTATGAATCACCTTTAACTTGAGTATTCTTTAAATGTTAAAAGGCTAAGGCAGGACTGCCAAGAGTTAGAGCAAGCCTCTGCTATGTGGTGAATATGAGAGGAAAGGAGGGAGGACAGGGGAGGGGGAGGAGAAGAAAGTACAGAGGAGGGGAGATGCAACTCCATGGAAGGTTAGCATGCTCTAGGAGGACCCGGACCTGGTCCTCAACACTGCTTAGATAAATAAAGGAAATACATAAGTTTGTTTGTTGCTTTGCTTTGGATATAACTCAGTGGTAGAATGCTTGCTTAGCACTAGCAAGGAACTTGGTTCAATCAAAACAGCCCCCAAAAGGAGAGGGGCTAAGGAAAGGTGGGTTGGATACTTACTGGTTTACCATTTTATTCAATATACAACAACAGAACTATTTCTCTTACCTACTACAAATAAATGGGCAGAGATGATTCGCAAATTTTGTCTCATTATTTTAATCAAACTTTCAAAATCAAAATTTCACTATCTCAAATAAGACCAAATTTTTAATGTCTTCATTAGTATACATCATTATTAATAAACATAATGATTATAAACTCTATAAATTCCACTGTGTATCTGCCAGCAGCATAGCCGCTCAGCGAGGGTTTTCTAAACTATAACACTATTACATTTTTAGCAAAAATTTTTTTCGTTCTTTACCACTGAGCTGAACACACAACTCACAAGGTAATTCTTTCTTTTGGGGAGGAGAGAGCGCTATCCTATATATTTTAGGCCATTTAGCACATCTCTGCCTGTTACATAGTAACACAACCAGTACCTCCTCAGATTTGACAACCAAATACGACTCTAGACATTGCCAAAGTCCCTGGAGACAAAAATCACTGCACTAGCCACATGTGGCTACTTGAATATGAATTAATGAAATAAAATTTGAAATGCAGTTTCTCAGGCACCATCCACATTGCAAGTGCTGGATTCCCCATGTGACTAAAGGCCAGCGTCCAGAATGCTGCAGATAGGGAACATTTCACCACCACAGACAGCTCTACTCCAGCTCAACTAGAAACTAGAACAAAACACTTCCATTCCCAACCAAATGCAGGGCTTTTCTTTTATAAAAATATATTACTCTATCAGAATTGGTTTTCTCATATATTTTTTGGACAGTGCTTCATATTTTAAGTCCTAAATTATCTGAAAGTTGTATATGAGAACATCAAAATTCTACTTAGGTATAAAAGTTATTTCAGGGCTGGAGAGATGGCTCAGCAGTTAAGGCACTTGCTTCCAGTGCCTAAGGCCCCTGGTTCAATTCCCCAGTACCCACATAAACCAGACCCACAAGGTGGTGGCCCTTTCTTTCTCTATCTCTCTCTGCTTGAAAAAATGAATAAAATATTTTTTAAAGTTATTTCAGTATTTTACTAAAAGTTAAAGACACAGTATTTGTAAATATTTTCAAATATAGGTTTTAAATTAAAGCAATATAAATCAGGTTCACAACCAAAACATTTTGATAAGATTTACTTCTCCATCACTTTAAGAATAAAACCATCATCACACAAAGACGACCCAGAGCAGAACTTTGAAGGAACACTGGTAGTTTAGTAATAAGCACAGCCTACACCTCCCGTCAGCTTTCCTCTTTCACTTATTCTCCTCCATTATATACCTATCTCCAATGTGGAAACATCACCCTCTAAAAACAAGCAAACTTTCAAACAGTATACTCAGTGGTACCATATTATACATTTTCTGTATGTTAGTTATCTCATTTAATACTAAAATCTTTATGAGGTGGGTATTGTTTCTCCTGCTTTACCAATGAGTAAACTGAGACTTAGCCTAGTAACCTGACCGAGGCCACTACAGCAGGAGGTAGAGCTGGAATCTGAACCCACAGTCTCAACCAAAGTTAAGAACCCTGAGAATACCAAACTGTGAGATGGAAGACTTGCTCACAGACACTGACTATGACAAGTCATAGAATTATGAACCTCAGGAGAAGAGTCTTCTGATAATGGCTCAGCAGTTGCTACATGTTTTTAACTTAATGGCACACTAGCTCAAAGTATGAGGAGACAACATGTCTAAGGTAACACAATCTTATTAAAGGGTGTTAATCAGTACATACAAAAAATGTTTACATTGAATTTTCATTTTCCAATAATAAGTATCAACAACAGACATTGCAGGATTGAGAGCACACAGTTGTCAGTCAACAAAAAGAACTACACTGGAATTTAAAATTACTGCGTGTTTACAAATATAGTCTGTACCTCCCAGTGAGAAACTCAAGTATCTGAAGAATTCAAGCGATCATCATTTATTGGCTCAACAGGGTCCCAAACTTTTGTTACTCTACAATATTCCTTTATTTAACAAATTTTAAATTCATTGACTGACGCTACCTGACACTGCTACCTGAATAAACTGTAATAATCAATCACAAATTAAGATAAGCCCTGCAACAGAGAATGACAAAACAGATTCTCAAGACTTCTAAGTTGTGGTACTGGAATCTTTGAATCACTTCATCTTTATACTAGAAGCATAAACCCAAGTACTAAAAACTAAATTTCAAGGAACAAAAATAACAAAAACCTAAAGTTTCAAGTAGTGGCAGCAACACGATTTGTACAAATAATGAGCATGACCCTTGAAGTCAGACTTTGGGTTTGCACCCTAATTCTGCACTCTGCTAGTTACTTCTCTTGGGAAATTTACCCTCTCAATTTGTTCTAGTTATTAATCACTAAAATGAATATAGTGTTACCAATCTTAACGTGTTATTAAACTTCTTACGCAGTAACTACCATGAAAGGGCTTTAAAATGTTAATTCTTTCACACACAAAATGAGAGATTTATAATATCACCCACTCTGTGTCTTCGTTTTTACAGTAAGTGGGATAAGCAGTGTCATCTGCCCAAGATTACACAAGGAAATAAAATAAACCGAGCACTGAGTTGTATTTCCTAAAATGCCAACTCGTTACTTTAATAAATTCAAGCTTTAATTCACCTACATTGTTTCCAAGCTTTTTGTGTAACAAAAACACCAGCTTTAAATACTCCATCAAAATAATCAACATAAAATGAGTGATTTTATAATTGAAATATGATGAGCTCTTACAAACGACTTTACTGAATATAATTATATTTCAACATGTCTTAAAAGGAGGCCATGCTTCAAAACCACTGACCTAGCTCACAAGAGTGGCCTGGCATTTGGGTTGTATATTTCATTTGGTTTTCTAAATATACTCTGAACTTCCCAAAGAAAGTAAAATTGTTTTACTAGTAGAATAGATACAAATGAAGACGCTGGGTCGAGAACGGAGTTATTTCCCTATTAAGGCTATAACTCTAAGTACCATATGGTCTATGTATGAAATCATAATTAGACTGTTCCGAAAATACTACAGAGTACTAGAATGCTGGCCTGCCTTTTAATTCTGTGTTTTGAAACTCAAAATGTTCTAACAACAGACCTGCATAGAGATTATCTCCTAGTCTGATTTTATTCTTCTTAAAAAAGTGATCACATATGAAAAACCCATTCAAAACTTTTAGCAATCCCAACCAGAGTTCCAAAATGTTTTTTCTTGTTGATTAGTAGGATTTTTTTAAAAATGAACATCTAAAAAAAACTATGCACAATGAGAAAGGTCAGGTGTTCCAATGCTGCTTACAGTGCCAGTCACTCGGTGTGGGCTCTGAAGAGCGGCTTGTCATTTCGGGGTGTACCCGGTACCCCTAACCTGCACGCGGGGTCTCAGCACGTCCCACATCCTGTGATCGCCCCCTCGAGGGGCTGGAAGAGAGGGCAAGGCATTCACCAGCCGGTGTGGCTGGAAGAAAAGCACCCTCACAGCCCCCATCACCCACCGTTCTCAACTACACCCCAAGTTTGCGCCCCTGCACACGTCTCCCACGGATTCCGGTTCCCGGTCCCACAGCTGACACCCTGTCCAGCGGCCACCGCAGCTCCAAGCTCACGGGGCCCGGGCTGGTCCCCCACTGACCCCCCGACCCAGCGCCTTCCCCCCGCTCCGGTCCCGAGGCCCGGCCAGACTCCCCACCGGGACCAGAAGCTCCGCCCGCGGTCAGCTCCCAGAGAACGACGTCGGAGGGAGCCGCTGTCCGTCCACAGCTCGCCGCCCCCGGAGTCTCTCCTCGGGTCCGTCCCTCCGGGAGGAAGGGTCCTGGCCGGCCTCGCCCCCGGCCGCGGAGCTTCCCTATCGTTGGAGCGGAAACCAAGGACGGTCCCCGGCACTCACCTCGAGCCTGTCGTCAACATCAGCCCCGGTTCCCCAGCACCAACTCCAGCACTCGGGCTCTCCCTCCCCTCCCCCACCGAGCTCGCCGCCGAGGGCCCGCCTTCCCCAGCCCTCCTCCCTCCGCCCGCCCGCCCGCCCGCCACTCACCAGCGCGGCTGAGCCGCGGGAGGGGGCGGAGCGCGGGGAGGGGGGAAGGAAGGAGCTATCCGCAATACTGCCTGATAGAAAATAACCCTGATCGCGCGTGTCCCGCACTTTGAGGCCATCCTCTGGGTCCCGAAATAAAACAGCCGTAGCAAAGGCGCAAACAACTATCATTCACTTAAGGACTAGTTCAAATTCTCCACATAGAGGCGACAATTTTTATGCAGGCAGTCAGTAGGACAGCTACGATCAAGCACCTTTAGCCAGGGCCCCAGCAAAGGGGAGGAGCGTTCCAAAGACCGGAGGCAGGAAGTGGATTGGTCGCCAGGAAAGGGAAAGCTCCTGAATTAGAGATGCGCAGGCGCAAGAACTTCGCGGGAGGGGGGGGGAGCGAGAATGAGGCAGGGCGGGGCTAAAAGTAAGCGAAGAAGGGCGGTGAAATAGTAGAAGTACGGAGCGCCGTTCAGGACAAGTTTGGCCGCGTGATTCTCATAGGAGTTTCCTAGTAAGAGCGTCCGGAAGAAGTCCAAGAAGGGAAAGTTTGATTGGACTAATTCGAAGGAAGAGGTTGAAAATTAAAGAAATTGAAAGCTGGAGAAGTTTTTAAGAATATGGCTGGTGAGAAAAATTAAAAGTTGGTTAGAAATGGGTCTAGATTCTGAATGTCCTGTGGGGAAATTTCCAGAAACCTTAAAAACCATTCAGAACGGAGAAACAAGGCTTTTCCCATATTGTTCTTGGAAAAGACGCTATACTAACCAGCATGGATTTTTAAAATTACAATACAGGGCTGGAGAGATGGCTCAGCGGTTAAGGCACTTGCCTCCAGTGCCTAAGGCCCTGGGTTCAATTCCCCAGGACCCACATAAGCCAGACCCACAAGGTGTTGGCCCTGGTGTGCTCTCTCTCTCTCTCTCTCTCTCTCTCTCTCTCTCTCTCTCTCTGTATCTTTCTGCTTGAAAATGAATAAATAAAATAAAATAAATTAATCTCGAAAAAAATAAAATAAAATTACAATACCTTCCTGTATTTTTTAATTAAATCTGAAGTAACTGCTTTAACATGTTTTTCTACTCATTTCTTACAAAACCAAGTATAATTAAAATATATACATTTATATTTATTTATAAATACATTTTATATTTATATATATTATATGTATATTATATTTATATATTTATAAATATATATTTTAGCTTCTCGACCGTAACTACTCCTAAATCAATGTAATTGTGCGACCGACCTCCGGTTTTCATTCAGTGTTAGGGTCTACCTGCACGATGTGCCTGGATGTTCATATGAGTCAGCTTTGGCTGGCTCATAGCCAAAGGAACAAAGGTGTAAAACTGGCCTGGATTCTTGCTTGACAGGGGGAGCTCCACCCTGTCTCCACAAAACCAGCTGCTACCAACTTGAAATACTTATGACACATCTAGAATCCCTTTTATTCAACTTTTGCCATTTGTCTTTTAGTGTTTTATTTAAATTTTATCATTAGCAAGCAGACTCTCAAAGTGAAGTGTTGAAACTTAATGTATTCAATTTTTCTGTCATTCAAAATACTACGAATGGGTCAGTCCTTTAATGGGCAACAAAAGAGAGAAAGAGGAATACTGTTATATGTAATACTGAATTCACTCTGTAGTCTCAGGCTGGCCTCAAACTCATGGTGATCCTCCTACCTCTGCCTCCCTAGTGCTGGAATTAAAGGTGTGCGCCACCACGCCCTCGGCTTCTATTTTTCTTTACTTATTCTCACTACATTAACACTACCTCTCCAAGCCTGGGAAGTTGCTCACATCTGCAATCCCAAGACTCAGAAGGCTGAGGCAGGAGAATTGCCCTATCTCAAAAAAAGAATGTTTACCTCTCTGAGCTGGGGATATAACTCAGCTTAGAGCACATGCCTAGCTTACCCAAAGCCCGGGGTACCATCCCAGAACTTCAATTTTAAGGCAAGGGAGAATTTATAAAAGTTTTATTTATTTATTTGCAAGCAGAGAAAGATAGACGGGAGACAGAATGGGCACACCATTCTGACTTTATGTGGACTTGAACCCAGGTTATAAGGCTTTGCCTGGGGAATTTTTCTATGAAAAAAATTTTAGTGATAAATGAGTTTTCATGAACAAGTCAAACTTGCCTTTTAAAATATTTATTTGAGAGAGAGAGAGAGAGAGAGAGAGAGAGAGAGAGAGAGAGAGAGAGAATGAGAGAATGGGAATGCCAGGGTTTCCAGCCACTGCAAAGGGACGCCAGGATGGAGAGTCTCCCCTTGAGTCCGTAAGCCAAATAAACCCATTCCTCTACAAGCCACTTTTGTTTGGGTTCTTCCTGCGCAGCAACTAAGAAGCTGACCACAACAATATCCCTTGGTACTTTTTTTTGTTTGTTTTGCAGTGCTAAAGATCAAACCCAGCATCACAGCTATGCTAGGCAACTCTGCCACTAAGCTAGGATACAGCCCTCTTCTCTTCTCATTTTATTTTTTTAAAATATTTTTATTCATTTTCAAGCAGAGAGATACAGAGAGAGAGAGAGAGAGAGAGAGAGAGAGAGAGAGAGAGCGAGCGAGAGAGCACACCAGGGCCACCACCTTGTGGGTCTGGCTTATGTGGGTCCTAGGGAATTGAACCCTGGGCCTTAGCACTGGAGGCAAGTGCCTTAACCACTGAGCCATCTCTCCAGCCCCCCTCTCATTTTAAATAAGACATAGAATGTGTTCTAATGACTATGTTCCAATAGGCAGTAAAACATTTGGTGATGTAGGAAAGAACAAAAAGATCACTGTAGTAACGAAATCCCCACAGTGGCCCTAACATATCAGCTAGGACCCAGGTGAAACCAGAGAGGAAGTGGAGAGATGAGCAGGAGTGCTGCTTCCACAGCGAGCCCAACAACCCAAGCCAGGGTGATGTTCCAAAGCAGAAATGGAGCTCAACACCATGGCTCAAGGGGACTTTATGGAAGAGGGGACAGAAAGATTGTAAGAGCTATGGGTGGGGGGCGGGATAGCCAGAGGCATTATTCCCCTCCCCCAAATGACTGATTACTGCTTGCACAATACACAGTCCTCAATCCCACTGAGGAGGGCCCTCGGTTAAATGGGGGCAGGGAGGAGGAAAATAGTGGTACCAACACATGACTTGTTCATACAGAGTTTCTACTTAATAAAAAAAAAATCCCCATGGTAGCATGAAGGTGCAGAATTGGAGGATATATTGCCTTCAGTAGAGGCAGGGACATTTTTATGTTATATTAGGAGACAAGGTAAAAATGAGAATATGTACATATAGAAGTGACTATAAAAGTGTGTAAGTAAGTGTGCTATTTTGTCTTTTTCTACAGAGGGGGACATTAAGGCTTAGGATAATTATGCGCTCACACAGCTACTAAATAAAATCTCAGCTCAGGACCAATACCAAAGTTGATGTCTTTAGGCGATATTTACTCCCCTTCCAGATGTGTCCCCACCTTATACAACTGAATACCACACATATAGAGAGCCCTTTTCACACTATCAGAATATGGAACAAGAAAAGAATGGTTTTTATAATCTAGGTCTAAGAAGGCAGGCTAATAGACATAGTTAACAGGAAGTCTGCCTTGGTGACATGAGTGTGTTGATAAATCTATATCCAATCTATATGCAGTATAAAGTATAAAGAAAAGAGATGAGGCTGGGGAGAAGGGGTAGTAGAGTAGTAGAGGTCAAGTCATTGTAACTTCTCTGCAACTCAGATGTGTTATTTTAGGTATAAAGTTACACTTTCTAACTTTATGATTTATTTATTTGCAAGGAGGGAGGGAGAGGGAAAGAGAGAGAGAGAGAGAGAGAGAGAGAGAGAGAGAGAGAGAGAGAGAGAGAACATGCCAGGGCCACCTGCCACTGCAAAAACATACACCACTTTTTTTTTGGTTTTTTTCGAGGTAGGGTCTCACTCTAGTCCAGGCTGACCTGGAATTCACTATGTAGTCTCAGGGTGGCCTTGAACTCACCTGGGATTAAAGGCATGCGCCACCACGCCGGGCTGCATACACCACTTTGCATTTGGATTTATGTGGGTTCAGGGGAATTGAACCCAGACCATCAGGGTTTGTGATGTGAGCAAAGGTCTTTCATCACTGAGCCATCTCTCCAGCTCTAGTTTGTTTATTTATTTAATTAATTAATTAATTAATTATTATTTTTGGTTTTTCGAGGTAGGGTCTCGCTCTAGCCCAGGCTGACCTGGAATTTACTATGTTGTCTCAGGGTGGCCTTGAACTCATGGTGATCCTCCTACCTCTGCCTCCCAAGTGCTGGGATTAAAGACGTGCGCCACCATGCCCGGTTTATTATTATTATTTTTTTTTTGGTGAGTGGGGGAGTGCACATGGAGGTGAGAGGTCAGCTTCAAGGGTCAATCCTTGCCTTCCACCTTGTCTCATTGTTCACTACTAAGTTTGCCAGACTAATTTGCTCATGAGTTTCCAGGAGATTCTCTGTGTCTGTCTCCAGTCTTGCTGTAGGTGTGCTGAGATTATAGATGCTAATGCTACAGCAACATCTGGCTTTTGTTTGTTTGTTTGTTTGAGGTAGTGTCTTACTCTAGCCCAGGCTGACCTGGAAGTCACTCTGTAGTCCCAGGCTGGCCTCAAACTCCAAACTTACAGTGATTCTCCTACCTCTGCCTCCCAAGTAAGTGCTGGGATTAAAGACGTGCCCAACCATGCCTGGCGTAGCATCTGGCTCTTATGTGGGCCCTAGGGATCTGAACTGAGATACTCATGTATGCATAGCAAGCACTTTATCCACTGAGCTATCTCCATAGCCCCCAGATCCCAAACTTTATGATTTTAATTTAATTTTGGCAACACACATTATCGCTGCTTCCATTATGTGTGGGGGTGTGCTTGCATGTGTGCGCACACATGTGTCAAGATTATAGGATAATTCAAGTTGTTCCTTAGGCACCATCCTATTATTTTTGACACAGCATCTCTCATTGGCCTGGAATTCATAGACTTGCTTTCCAATGGGCCCCAGGAATATGCATGTTTCTATATTCCCAGTACTGGAGTTACAAGCAAGTACCACCATACCTGGATATTTTTTACATGACTTCTGAGGATTGAATTCAGCCCCTTATGTTTGCAAGGCAAGCACTTTACTGACTGAGCTATCTCCCAAACCCCTCCAAGTGTTTAAAGTCCAACTACAAAGTTGTTGTGTTCATAATTCAGAATGATACTGTTGCAGTCAGCTTTCTAGTTGCTGCGCAGGAAGAACCCAAGCAAAAGCGGCTTGTAGAGGAATGGGTTTATTTGGCTTACGGATTCAAGGGGAGACTCCATTCTGGCAGGGAAAACGATGGCATGAGCAGAGGGCTGGACATCACCCCTGCCATAGCACTGCAAACAGCGGCAGGAAGGTGTGCCAAACACTGGCAAGGGGAAGCTGGCTTATAACCCCATAAGCCTGCCCCCGACAACACAGCTTCATCGAGGTTGTAAAACCCAAACTGCCATCAGCTGAG